>PVHT021183583.1:3754852-3773010 GCA_004024745.2 Catagonus wagneri
ACTTTTTTCTTTTAATGATTTCAAGCTTCAGCTGTTTCTACTTTATAACTACACTCTCAGACTGATGATGCCAGGTAAGAAGTATTTTATCAAACAACAGCAACATCATGTGTAGCCAAATCTACTTTGTCCTAACAAGTAAAATGAATGGGATTTGAATGCCTTCCTTTTCACAAAGATCCACAGATGAGATCTAACAGTTAAAGTGAGGTTGAAACACTGCTTCTCTAATTTCAAGTTAAGTTCTGTCCTCCCCATGTAAAGCTTATCTGTCCTACTCTTTCTACAGTTTTATGAGGTCTTCCAATTACTCTAAATGTATATAATCACATTCTAGGAAGGCAAAGGGGAGAGTCAGTTTTTAACAACTGGCGGGTAGAGAAGGGAAGGGATGGAAACAATTTCAATGTGTGCATAACAAAACCCTCCAATTTCAGGAAGCCAGATTCACTAATTTACTCTCATTTATTCACGCAAAAAAACATATAATGATTATACTTACAACTACTCCAAGTACCCTAAAACAATGCAAAAACACCATCTGAAAAATAAAGCCAATGTGACTCCAAATCCCACTAATTCCTCTCCTAATGCAACTGAAGAGCACAAAGCCTTTCAACAAGAAGCTATAATTTCATCTTGCTGAAAAGGATGCTTACTGCACTTGCTGCCACACAAGATGGACACTGCAAAGTGAAAGTCACATTTGATGTACTGTCCACTCTTCAATACCAACTGGCTCAACTGTTGGCTGTAGTCGTCCTCACAGTCATACAGAGTGGAATGGAATCAGGTTTCTGATTTAGATTAGGTGCATCTTTTATTTCCAAAGCATACCACTAATAACAGAGACTTCTGGCCTACGCCACAGCCACAACAATGTGGGATCTGAGCTGCGGCTGGGATCCAGCATTGCTGTGGCTGTGGCGTAGACCCACAGCTGTAGCTCCAATTCGACCCCTAGCCTGGGAACCTCCATATACCATGGGTGTGGCCCTAAAAAGACCAAAACAAAAACAAAAACGAGTACTTCTTGGAGTTCCCTTTGTAGCTCAGTGGGTAATTTAACATTTGAAACAGGACTTCCATTTAACTTCTGATACTTCCTTAAAGAAAATGACTGTAATTGAAATCCTTTCACTGGAAATGAAGCCCTCGGAACTTCTGAGCAGTTTTGCAGCCTTATGGGTTTTTATTTGAGCTGCCAAAAACTAGGAATGGTCTTTCCATTGAACTGAGGCCACACTAAGGATGGAGAAAATTTTTCAGTGTAGTCTGGTGTAAAGACTGAGTCCTTCTGGAGTTCCTGTCATGGCTTGGCAGATACGAATTTGACTAGGATCCATGAGGACACAGGTTTGATCCCTGGCCTTGCTCAACAGGTTAAGATCTGGCGTTGCTGTGAGCTGTGGTATAGGTCACAGACACGGCTGGGATCCAGCATTGCTGTGGCTGTGGCGTAGACCCACAGCTGTAGCTCCAATTCGACCCCTAGCCTGGGAACCTCCATATACCATGGGTGTGGCCCTAAAAAGACCAAAACAAAAACAAAAACGAGTACTTCTTGGAGTTCCCTTTGTAGCTCAGTGGGTAAGAACCCAATTACTATCTGTGAGGATGTGAGTTTGATCTCTGGCCTCACTCAGTGAATTAAGGATCTGGCATTGCCCTGAGCTGTGATTCAGGTCACAGACGCAGCTCAGATCCCACATTGTTGTGGCTGTGGCGTAGGCCAGAAGTTTCAGGTTCTCCTTGACCCCTGGCCTGGGAACTTTCATATGTCACAGGTGCAGCCCTAAAAAAAAAAAAAAATGTAAATAAATAAATAAGATTTGAGTCCTTCTTGTCTCATACAAGTTATCCTCTAACAAAAAATAAATAAGGGCAGAGGAAACAAGGTTCAACCCTGTCCAAATTCTACTACCTATAAAGCGAGAACAAAAGGATTCAATGGAGCCATGCTCCACAGTTTATGTTCCATTTATTAAGTTTCTTCTGAATTTCCCAACTGGTTTTCTGACACAAATTTATGGCTTCAATCTAACAAAAGAACACATTAAAATTCTATAAAATGTTAATAAGGTACAGTCATCATGATTACATAAACTAAACAGACTATGTAAATGAATTTCAAATTAACACCAAAGTTAGACTGAGTTAGAGTACATACTTTAAACTTATTAGACAGATGTGGCATAAGGTTCCAAATAAGACTGGCAGTGTGGTCAAATAATAGTTGTAATAAGCTCAGAGGAATACCTCTTACTAAAGGAAAAAAAAAAAAAATGTACTCATTCTCCCCTAATTCAACACCTCAAGAAAAATATACTCTTTCCTGAATTATGCTATTTCTGGCTAAAATAGTTAATGATTTTTCAAAGTCAAAATTAATCATTCTAATCTTAGTACAAAAGTTTACTCTAAAAGCTTCCTGGAAGAATAAAAGTATTGCAAAGACAATGTTTTTGTTTTTGTTTTGTTCTGTTTGTGGCCTTGCCCATAGCACGTGGAGGTTCCTGGGCCTGGGATTGAACCCGCTACACAGCAGTGACCTGAGCCACTGCAGGGACAGTGCTGGATCCTTAACCTGGTGTGCCATAAAGAAACTTTAAGACAATGTTTTCTATGGATCTACGTTTTGATAGAAAAGCAATGTGGGGGGGGGAGATGCAAATGTCTGTGTTAATAATGATACAGTGTATATAAAGCAAGATAATAAACCTATATAAGAGCTGCTTTTAGCAAAGAATAGCAAAGTATGATGGCATTTCAAGAAAAAAAAAAAGGATAAAAATAAATAAAAAAACAATTATCACCCTCTACAGAGCACTTAACAGGCCCCACGCAACACAAATACTTAAACACATTATGCCACTGAATTGCCTTTGAAAAAAGCATCTTAAGGAACTTCTACTTCCGGAAAGATAAACTGGACATACTTTTACCTACTGCTCACACAAAATGCAACTAAAAATTCCAGACATTATGGATGAAAAAGAAAAGCTGACTCTGAAAGGTGAAGAAAAGAAGGCAGACCTGCAAACAAAATGGAGAGCCCAAATCAAAAGTATGAGACTATGGTGAGTTCCCACAATTTTTTTATGTTTTTGTTTTCTGCCTCATACTCTGTACCCCAGACTATGAGCTGAAGAAACCAGAAACCCAGAAATACCAATAGCAGATACCAAAAAAGTACCAAGAACAGGCAGCTCCCTTTAGACAAAGGGCCAGGGAAGAATCAAACAAACAAGACAACTTTTAGACAAACACTAAAGAAAAAAATTGGGACGCACCCATTTCTAGATCAGCAAAGATGAGTGGGGAGCCTAGACTTCCACCCTCACCAAGCTTTAAAGAGGTATGCCACCTCCACATATAGCTGGCACCGCAGGAGGCTGAGTAAAGATTCTGCACCTTCAACTCCACTGGGCAGAAAATAACCCCCCCACCCCTCCCCTCAACTGTGTCAGCAGAGACGCTGTGAGGAGCCTGGACCCTCAGTGGGCAGTAACAGGTACCTCTTTCCTCTCCCCACCGAGGGTCCCTTCTGCCTCTCCCCACTGTGGAGAGGCACTACCTGGTAGTAACAAGATCACTGCACCCGCCCGTGGTGTCAGTGGAGAGACATGAGGAAAGCAGTAATGAGTCACTCTAACTCCTCCCCAACGGGTATGGTACCAGCTGAAGCCTGGAAGGGGTCAAAACTACACCTCTCCTCTTCAGGTGACAATTGGGATGGAGCTGGAAACCAGACTCTCTACCCCCCATGTTGCAGTCCTCTTTTACTGCCAGAGAGCTGCCAGAAGGCTGTGACAAAAATCAGAAGGTTTTGCAAGATGCAATCGAAAAACATAATACCCTAAATACCCAGACTTTAATCAGATATCACTCCTCATATCAAGAACCAGAAACCTCTCAATTTAAATGAAAAAAGACAATCAAAGACACCAACACTGATTTACAGAAATAAGAAAATTACTTGACAAAGATTGTAAAGTACCCACCAAAAAAAGTTTCACCAATTTCACCAGGCATGCTTAAAATCAAGGAAAATATAGAAACCCACAGCAAAAAAAAGTCTCAGAAAAGTGAAATAAGATATAAAGAAGAGCCAAGAGGAAATTTTAGAGTTCAAAACTGAAATATGAAAAAATTTACAAACCCAAAAAACAACAACAAAAAACGCTGAAAGAAATTACAAAGATGTTAAAATAAATGAAAAAAATCCCATGTTCATAAAATGAAAGATTTAATGTTAAGATTTCCACAGTAGATGAAGGGATCTACAGATTCAACACAATCCCTATCAGAATCCCAACATCATTTCTTACAGAAATAAAAAAATTCATCCTAAAATTTCTATGGAATCTCAGGGTCTCCAAATAGCCCAAACAATTTTGAAAAAGCAGAACAAGCTGGAGGACTGAAATCTGATGTCTCAAAACATGTTCCAAAGCTACAACAAACAAAATAATGTGGTACTGGCATAAAGACAGACAAACAGACCGGTGGAATAGAATATAGAGCTCAGAAACAAACCCGTGTGTACACAGTCAAATAATCTTTGACAAGTGTACCCGGACCACTCAATGGGAAAACTACAATCTCTTCAAATGCTGCTGAGAAAACTGATATACACAGACAAAAGAATAAAGTTGGACCCTTATCTTATATCATGTATAAAAATTAACTCAAAATGGATAAAAGTTCCAAACATGAGACCTAAAACTATAAAACCAGACCAAAATATAAGGTTAGAATTTCATAACACAGAATTTGTCAGTATTTTCTTGTATATGACACCAAAAGCACATGGGACAGATACTGAAGAGAATTCAAAATTAATAACCTGTCAAAGAGTGGCTTTCTGGAAGAACACAAAAAAGAAGAGTTTAAAATTGTTCTTAAGCATCTCTGTCCCTAGGTCTACACTAAGGTTCTGGGGGTTTTTTGTTTGTCCAAGGTGGTTTCCCTTTTTTATTTTTTGGCCATACCTGCAGCATGTGGAAGTTCCCTGGTCAGGGAGTGAACCCACGCTACAGCAGCGATCTGAGCCACTGAACTGATAATCTTTAACCTGCTGTGCTCCAAAAAACTCCATACACTAAGGGCTTTTTTTTTTTTTTTTAACTCTTCAGATGAAACTGAACTCATTAAAAAAAAAAACTAAACTCACATTGATAATTTTTAAAATCTCCAATTTAAGTTTAAAAAACAAATCATTGCGAAGGAACAAAAGAAGAGAAGTTCTGCTGAAAATGACAAAGACCTACAGCATCAAAAGGCATGCCAATAACAAGACCAATAATGTTCTGGTTTTCTTCACCTGATTCTAATATAAACCAGATATTCTTCAATTAACTACGGAGTCTTATATTATTCAGCTTTATATCATATGTATGCCTTGGTATGCCTTTATATTATATAAACGCATTCTCTCTTTGGTTGCTAAAGGAACAGTAAGATAGTTACTCAGGTGAAGCAGTTAATTTAATGACCACCTTTCCCTTTTTATGAAGATCATTTCTTGAAATGTTATCCCCCTTTTAACATTAGCCAACTCTCATTCCTTAACTCAGAGTTTCAGGTTTCTACAGCAGGACAAATAAGGTGAAAGGAAAAGGTTAAGGAGGTAGAATACAGTTTTAATTATATCAAAATTCCTAACAGCCAACACTGGTAACAGTGACTCAAAAGAAAGTAATCCACTGAGGAAAAATGTCAACCCCAAGCCACAATAACATCTCCTTACCTATATATACACAAAGATAATACTTTAGTTGTAGCAGCTTTGATAGTTAACGCAAATGTGTTTAAAATAGGGGGTGAATCTCAAGTAAAAACTCTATACTTTGATTATGGGTAAGAACAAGTAATTTCTCTGTCATAAAAACACAGCAGAAACAAATCCACAGAGAAAAAGCAAAGCAGGAAAAATCAGCCCAAAGTGTACTAACTTCTTTTGAAACTAGAAAAACGGAAGAAATTTTAAATATGTTTACGTACATAATCATGAGAATTATGAAGACAATCACTACAATTTCTATCTTGCCATATCATGATTCCATTCTCTACTGCCTCTGCTTAATTCTATAGTCAAAATGCCGATGTTTCCAACAAGCAAAACAAGGAAGGAAGGATTTCAAAAAGAGACGCATTTTAGGATCCTCCTGGAAACCTCATTACTTACCAATAAATTCCCAATAGAAAAAATAACTATACGGATCCAGAACCCAAAAGATGGACAACAGCCCCGGCTAAGTGAAGATGTGTTAGCAGAACCCAAAAGATGGCCAACAGTGCTGGCTAAGTGAAGATGTGTTAGCAAGTATGCACTTCTTTCCCCTGAATCTAGTAACAGTATATTAAACCGTCAAAATTTCGTATACAACCAAATTCACTGCTTCCCTAAAATATAAACCCCAACAGGGAGTACACATCAGCCAAAAGGATGGGGGTTCTTTCTGCATCCAAATAACACAGCAAAGCTCTTCTACACATGAATGAGCAAGGTCAGCTAACTGAAAGAAAAAAAAAACCCAAAAACTTCTGACTAAGCAAACAGCAGGTAATGGGAAGTGATTGCCAATTTGTTTCAGAACCAAAAATGTGTCAAATTTCTTAATAAATATTCCTCTCACAAATTCTCTGTTGAATCTAAATAAGTATATCGCCTGTCCTTCCTGTTACTACAGTTTCATTACTTTTCTTCTTTAAATTCTAAATAATGCCTCTGGAACAGAGTTTGAAGATTCCTTCCTCTTGGTCAGCAGGAATGTCAGAGAGCAAGTATAAGGTCTGCATTTCATCCAAGAATCCTTAAACCAGAGAAAACACATTCACAAATAAAACTTCTGGGCTCATTTGCTTCCCTGAGTAGCCAGAGGAGCCTGTCAACATGAGAAGCCTAGAGGGAGGTGGCAGGTTTCCCTTGGGGAAAGAAAACATATTAACTTACCTTCTCTGCATACTTGAACTTCACATAGAACCAGCTTGACTTGATCATTGTCTCACCTCCTGCTCTTACAGGAAAAGAAGATGGAAAAAAAAAAGAAAAGAGGAAAAGAAAAAACAAAAACAGTCTAGTGCTGAAGAAAAAGCAGTGAAGAAAAGCAAAGGCTTCTTTCAGAGGCTGAGCTTTCAAAATGAGAACATGTAATGTAGGGAGGGGCGAAAGGAGAAGAAACGGGAAAACGCACTATTTCAGACCTGGCCTCCTCCCCCTTTCTGTTCCTGCACACCTTCCTTTAGTGCCTTAAGCGCTGTGTGTGATCTCGCTCCGGAAACTACACGCTAGGCCTGCTCTGCAGAGCTGCCTGCCTCTCCCTCCTCTCTCTCCCTCTGTGTTGCTCTCTTTGGCTGGCTGACAAGAGAATTCCTCAAATGGACTTCAGCTGCTTTCATCACAAATGGCACATGTCAGGAGGCAGGCTCTGGCCCTAGTCCCCTCCCAGAAGGGCAATTCCTCCTCCTACCCCAGCCCCCAGGGATGAATAACAAATTCCAGAACTTCCCCTCAGGACACAGATTAACACCTGGCCAAACATTATTCTGACAAGAGCCTGTGTCTAGAGAAAGGACTCTTCCACAGCTTTAAACCCATGATCCTCTAAACAAGATCAGGAGGTGACCTTTCTCCAAGCCTACAAAAGATTACAACACTAAAAAGAGTTCGGTCTCTCTAGCAAAAAGTGAGTAAGAATCCATTTGAAAATCTCCAGCTGAAACAATATCTTTCAACTCTGTGTAGCTCGAAACTGGGATAGCTTTCTCCTGTTATTCCCTTTTACTTCTACTAGCTGCCAAAATAGCTCCCAGTATTCAGCTTCAGGAACTAACAGCTTGGTAAAATGATTGACACTTCATACATACTTTTTTTTTTTAAAGAAATGTAAAGACCGTGTTTTTTATTTTCGTTTCACTATGATTAACTAAACTTTTCAGGAAAAATTTTAAACTAGACTCACAGTACCCACTTTACAAGATGCCAGAAATGGAATGGAGAAAGAGGGCACCCACCTTAGCGTATGTGAATGTAAGTTGTCTACGCGCTGCCTTAGCAAGGCAGCCAGCCACGTGGAAAACAGTGAGTCTCAAAATATTGAGTAAAACGATGGCACAGCTCTCATTCCTTCTCCTCACATCCCTACACCCAAGTAATAACTATGCTAAGCATATACAAAATAACTAAGATTCACCTGGTTTTAAAAAAGTTCTACAGAATGCTCTAAACAACGCCCACCTGCAAAGAGAGAGCGAAACAGGTGAATTCAAACGTCTGACATTATCAGCCCTCCATTTTTCAAAATGGTTTGAAGAAAGAGGGTGAAATACTCTACCACCAGTCGCTTGGTGCCTCCGTGACCCCCAGGGCTGAGTGGAGCGATGGAGCCAATGTGCTGCTCTAGTGGGAACCGCTGCTGCCAGTCTGAAGGGTCGGAGTCTGCCCTGGGCTCATCTCCCTTTCACATGTGCACACGACCAGAAGTACTTGTGGACCACTGTTTCATTTCTCTATCCTTGTGTCACCAAAACACCTACCTTTCATCCCAGCAGACCCTTCATATGAAGCTGGTCGTGATTTTTCACAGTCAAGGTGTTTAAGAGTATCACACTAAGGCCTAAATATCACTTATTAAATGTCATTATGGAAAGGGAATATACTTCCGTTTTTGAAGCTGCTATTACATACCATCAGGCGAGGCAGTAGCTTCATTTTAGCATTCAAAATGTTAGGAGTGATTACCACTGAAAAAGCCCTCCTGAAAAACTCTACACCTACATCGCAATAATTGTAAATCTTCCCACATTTTGAAGAATCATTTTTGACTATACCCACCCTAACATTCTAATACTGTTTCACCAGAGCAGTTACACAGGTGCACAGTAGAACCAGGCTGAGGGAGTTCCCGTTGCGGTGCAGTGGAAACCAATCCGACTAGTATCCATGAGGACACAGGTTCAATCCCTGGCCTTGCTTAGTGGGTTAAGGACCGGGCAATTGCCATGAGCTGTGGTGTAGGTCACAGACACGGCTCAGATCCTACACTGCTGTGGCTATGGCGTAGGCCGGCGGATATACATCCAATTTGACCCCTAGCCTGGGCAACTTCCATATGCCGTGGGTAAGGCCCTAAAAAGCAAAAAACAAACAAACAAACCCCAAAAAACAAAAAACTTCAGATTGATACTGACAACAAGTATGTCAAAACTCATCCCCCTGAGAGTTGGGAACTGATCGGAAGTCAACACCACAGTGATAAAAGAAGGGAAACCCAGAGAGGTGAAGTGACTTTGCCAAGGACTCATACTTGGTCTGCAGCTGAGCTGGATCTACGAGATGTCCTGGCTCCCTTGCCCAGCATCATGCTACTGCATAAAGTAGTGTTCCTGAGGATACTGGTAACATTATAATTATACATTTCAGGTAATACAATATGATCATGCAACAGTTAGAATTAGTGACACAATATAAATTATCTTAGAATCAAGGGGAAATAAAATAAAACCACTACTTTACCCCCCTCCCCAAATATCTAGCATTTGCATTAATATGGGGCACTGCTTAATGGGAGGTAAGGAAGGTGATGAAGTTTAATTCCAGGGGTAGATTTTTGGTTGTGTTTTGTTTTGAAGTATCTTAAAAGAGGGGAAGACCAGAAACTGGTAGCGTCAGGAAGGAAAAGCTACTTTATGGGGAAAATTACAAAGCAAGAGGGCACGTGGTTACATGCAGGAACTCTGGAGCTAGAAGGACCTCAGTTTCAATTGTGACCATGCCAAATGCTGGGTATAACTGCAAACTAGTCACGTATCTCTCTCAACCCCAGGTTCCTCATCTGTAAACTGAGGGTAATCAAGTCTATCTTAAAATGAGGATTCCTGTGAAAATTAAATGGGCTCATAGTTTCGTAAAGCACTTAATACAGCTTCAGGTTTACAACTGATTCTGATAAAAAGTAAAGGCAGTGTCCCCTTGAATTATATTATAACCTCCTAACCTTTGTTAAAGAGCTACAATCAGCTGGAAACAACAGAAATATCACTTCTTAGACTTCAAGTCAGAAAGTCCACCTGCTGTGACACAGACTCAATTATCCTCTGATGACATTCAAAGCTGACGTTCCACCCAGGAAGGAAGACCAGAGGCTGGTGTTCAAGTCATTTTAAGCTTTACCATTACATTCAGTCCACCCGGTTCCTTGGTGAACGTAAGTAGTGAAAGATGCCACAGCTTGTGAGCTTCGAGGCAGGCACTGCTGACAATAAGAGTGCATTCTCTAATAAAATATGATGGCTATTTTATCCTTAATGTTTTCTGGAGAATTAAAAGTTAACAAAACATACACAGCAATATAAAAAACTAGCAATTGAGCCCTTTTAACTCTGAAAGCACAGCCAAGCAAGGCTTCTGCAGCAACTCATTTTCATTTCCTGGCATAAACTCCTTCTCCTTCCAACTCCCACCCGCCTTTTTTTGTTTTGTTTTAAACAGGCAGTTTACTGTTAAAATAGGATGATCTTTGTGGAGGAATTGCTTCAGCTGCACTGAAAGAGCCCTATTTCCACTACAGCTGCACTTGGAACACACCATTTCCTCTGGCAGAGCATCTGAACGCTTGTTAAGAGAGGCTGAAGAGGTATGATGGAGACTCGAGGACTTTCCCTTTTCTCAGGGAACAGGGCTGGTCACAGCTCTTATAAAACCTTCAGAAGGATTCATTTATCTGTCAAAAGCCACAAGAGTCTTCCAGCTTTTGTACGTGGTGCTTCCTCTGCTGGGAATGAAATTTCCTCTTCTTCTTCAGCCCGACTAGTCCCTGCCTAACCCAGGAAATGCATCCATGCATATGCTTTGCATACACACACACACACACACACACACACACACACACACACACACACACACAACCTTCGCTCACCTTACAATTCTCACCTTAGGCTTCAATTCTTTACAAAAGCTTCCCTTGATCCTCCAAGGAGAAGTTTGCAAATGAAACTGTTCAGAAGTTTTGCTTAAAGTAAAGCTTAAAATAAAGCAAACACAAACTACAAAGAGGTAACAGATGAATTGTAAACAGAAAGATTTTTACCCTACATTGCGCTCCTCAGCAAAAAAGCAAGCCCCTAGTAATCTTTCCTACTCATTACCCTCCATGATAAATGTGTTCTTCCTTAAACCCTTAAGGGGAAGGAGAAGAAGGGCACATCAGTGGAGCATTTCAGGAGGCAGAAATCATGCCTGTGTTATCTGCATCTGACCTCCACTCTGCTCCTAAGAGGCACAGAGCCCAGCAGGAAGAAAGCCAGGGCCCACTGCCAAGAACAGACTCCGTCCAGCGGCACCTCTCCAAGCTAAGTAGTTTCCAGAGTCCTCGAGGGAACCAGGCCAAAGGCCCATCTAGGATTCTCAGGGTAGGAAAAAGGTCTCAGTGGACACCAAGCCATCCCATAGGGAGACTGGCAAACCTGCCTCGGGGAGGGTGGGCTCCTTGTCCCTCTAAAGAGTTCCCCCCTAGGTAATGTCCCCCTCCTTGATGTAACCCTCATCTGGGCAAGCACACTCAAGCTATGCATGAACAAAGCCCCATCGTTCACTGAAGTGAACGTAGTATGCTCAAGTTTTGAACCAATTATCTTCATAGAGGTGAACTTGGATACTTAGAACTCCTTGATGTTCTATGGGTTGTTTGTTTGGGGGGGGGGTTGTATTGTTTTGTTTTGTTTCCCTCAGAGTTTTCCAAAAAGCCCTTGGTGGCACAGCAGGTTAACGATCCAGTGCTGTCCCTGCAGCGGCTCAGTGTGCTGCGTGGCATGGGTTCGATCAGGGCCTGGGAACTACTCTACACCGTGGGCATGGCCATACACACACACCAAAAACACCCTCACAGAGGTCAGGGTTCAAGATTTTCAAGACTGTATTACAGGCAGGAAATCAATAATCCTCTCTTGAGAGGAGGAGCTACACGGCTTTACCACATGGACTCTTTCTATATATGCAATATGTTAAGGACAATTCTATCTACTCATTTTTCTAGTATAAAAATGTGTCTGGATAGATAAACTAGCTGGATAAATTAACTCTAATATTAAGGGCCAGGGAAATTTGAGCCAAGAAAGCGTATCAGAATCTGTCCATGTTTCCATTGCTATAAAAGGAATAGCGATAGATGCCCATACACTAAAAGAAACAAGTATACATACCTCGAAGAAAATTATCAAAATATGCTGAGATTACAACTAAAAACAGAATCAACATTAAGGAGATTTTTCTAAAAGGTTGACAAGAATAGATACACAGTGATCTTTTTACAAATATAAAAGTATCTAACTTCGGGTCCCATAACCTTGTCAGTATCTAAATAGTATGTATCAAAAACATCCAATACCAAGAGATAAAAGCATCATTTTTCCCTCTGATTTCAGAAACTGACAGAGATGGAGAAGTCTGCATAATTCACAGATTCCTAATTAAGGGTTCCATCAAAAACTGCACACCAGCAAGATCTGATTCTTTTCACTTACACTGTAGCACTTTTTAGAGACACCGGTAAACAAGCACAAAACAAAGATTTTACAAAAATCATGCAGCACCCAATGTACAAAAAAGATAACCAACAGTACCTACTGAGGAGTGAGCATATGCACGAGAAGCATTAACCATGTCCAAGAGGGATATAAGAAGGAACTATACACACAGACAAAAAATAGATGAGCCCTTCCTGAAATGACGTGGCCGTTTGTTTGGGGAGACTAATGATAGACAATACAGAAGAAATGACTTATGACCTCCTATTACAAAACAACAAATCCCAAAAGTGCAAATCAGTGCACCACACACAGAAGTGGATGAGCATCTAGAAGGCAGTAAGAAGAGAGATTAGAGGTGGATGAGAAAGATTTGCTATGGAAAAAGGGTACTGTGAAGAAAATACAGAACCTGATTTGGTCAAAGAAAAACACAAGATGTTCCAGGTAGACATGAAACACATATAAAAGCAAAAGATAAGAAAATGGAAATTAGGCTCTTTCCCATAGATATAATTATTGCTGATTAGCCTTGCTCATGTTCACCTCATTTCTGCATTAAATGCCTTTGAAAAATGACTAACTCCGAAGTATGGCACTGTGTCTTTTTATTTAAATGTGTGTGTGTGTGTGTGTACATACATATTTCTATGCAACTTTACTCAGATACCTACTTCCTTTACACACAGAATTACACAGATAAGTGGCAGCCAAGCTATTTTAACTGGTTTTGCAATATGAATTCAGAATGATTAAAATTACAGTTTCTCTGTTAGAATGAGGTTTTGTTCTTTAATATTCATTGACTACTAGCTTGCTTCCCACACACAACACATTATTTACCCTACAGTGGCTTGGTGCATCAATTATGGTAATAGTTTGTGAATAACATTCACATTATGGAAAAATGAGCCTGGTTACTTAGCTCTCCCTCTGGAAAATTGTCACAAACATATGTATCATCTGTCTCTACTTAGAGCGCAGCAATTAGTAATTATAGCTGTATATGCTTCTTTAAAGCAAAGGGGGAAAATAGACCTGAAATGTCATGTTTCCAAATGTTCTTAGGATGTTGTCTAAAATTATTGTTTGAACTCTAGTTGAAAAAGAGAAAATTCATTTTGACAAAATAAAAAGTCATCGCTAATAGCATCCTGGATATAGAAAAATAGGCAAAACAGCTCTCAAATTACATCACTTATTGAACAACCTTCTTCACTCAGAGCAGCCTAGAAATAAAGTAGGCCATGGGCCCGAGGAGGCCTGAATTCAGAACTGTCTTCTTACCATTCTCCAGTTCAGTTAAACAGTTATTTATAGAGTTCCCACTATATACCAGACACAGTACTTAGATCTGTAGAAATCTAAATCAACAACACAAAAAAATATTTTCTCAAGAAGGTTACCTTGTAATGAGGGAATGAGAAACCTAAGTCAGCCCAATTTAATATAAAGTCTTCAGATGAAAAAAAGTTTTTAGGAGTTCCTGTTGTGGCTCAGCAGCAACGAATCTGACTAGCATCCACGAGGATGCAGGTTCGATCCCTGGCCTCGCTCAGTGTTGCCGTGAGCTATGGTGTAGGTCGCCCATGTGGCTCAGATCTGGCGTTGCTGTGACTGTGGTGTAGGCCAGCAGCTACAGCTCCAAATTGACCCCTAGCCTGGGAACCTCCATATGCTACAGGTGCCACCCTAAAAAGACCAAAAAAAAAAAAGGCTTTTTAAAGATACATCAACATTCACAGAAGAGAAGCACTTCTGCTGACAGTGAAAGGAAGTAAGAAATAGCAAGATGTAACCTGAGGCACTGTGGTGATGGGATAACACAGGAGTTAACGGTTTCCAAGGAGGAGTTACTCCAGGTGACAACAACGATCAAGAGCTGAAATAAGAATGGAGAGTCAGGAGGACGTGCCTGGGGGCCAGAGAGGAGGAGACCAAAGACCTCGTGTGTGTGTGTGTGTGTGTGTGTGTGTGTGTGTGTGTGGTCATCTGAGTGGATATTGAAATTGTCCAGGTCACATTACACAGCTTCTTTGACTCATATTTTGTAACTACTACCTGTCAGCTGAGGAAAGTAAAACACCTCAAGAATTTTTGAGGGGACTGGTTAAGGTTATTCTGTAAGCAACTTGCGTAGTTTCTAACAGCAATCGGCTCCCAATAACTCTGGAAATGATATTACTTTACTGCAACCAGAAAAATGATTATTTAGGAAAAAGGTAAAAGAAACCATACAGGAGCTTTAAAAAGAAAAAAAAAAAAAAACAAGATAAAGAATAGTAGTCATGGTAGGAGGGATGGGGAAGAGACCTTGGAAAATAATCTGGTATCTTAGCTTCTTTTCTTCCCACACTGCCCTGCAAGACATCCCTTGAGGGTCTAGACAGAATTTCAGAGGCAATGAGCAAAATTTGAGATGACTATAAAAAGGAGGCCTCTGCATAAGTGGAAGGTGAGGATTTACGATTTTGTCCAGGTTAACTACGGTTTACTTACCACAGAGGTATCTAGGATATAGGTCCTCTCCAAACGCCATTTCTCACAGTGGACGCCCAGTCAGTGCCAAAGAGAAGCAGGTTACCAAAAATATATCCAGTCACACTGCTTATCTGTAGATAGGCAACACTGCCTAGCTACTTACTCTACTCCTTGGAGAAGATCTAATCCCATGCTTCTCAAAGTACTAGCCATCAGACCAGCAGCATCACTATCACCCGGGAATTTGCTAAAAGTGTAAATTCTTCAGGCCCTCCTCAGAGCTAGAGAAAGCCTGGATGGGCAGCATGGATCTCGGCAATATGTTCAGTGAGCCTTCTAGGTGATCCCAATGGAGATTCAACTCTGAGAACCACTGATCTAGTGTGATCTCCAGTTGTGGAATGAAGGAACCTGAGGTCTAGAGAGGAGGTCACATGGTGACTTTATTTCAGAGCCCAAATCTCCAGGCTCCTACCCTTTGTTCTTGTCTCTGCTCTACGCTCTGCCTGTGCAAACAGCTGGTCAATGAATGTGCTCTGGCTGCATGCTTTTATCTCTGCCCCTCTGCCTTACTGTGCTCTAACTTGGCTCTGATGGAGGTGTTTTTTCTGGAGAGCTGGGTACACATCAGAGAAGCCAAATAGTTACCAAGGGGTGGCCCAGAAGCAAGTACCAATTTATCTTCTAGAGCAGAGATGCATAATGTTTGCAGCAAAGAACCAGGGAGCCAACACTCAGGCTTTGCAGGCCATACTAACTCTGTTGCAATTATTCAACTCTGCCATTATATCTCAGAAAGTACATAAAAAAGGGTATAGCTATGTTAAAAAAAATTGTTTACAAAAACAGACCCAGGTTGAGTTTGGCTGCCATGCCAGTTTGCTTACTCCTATTGTAAAAGACAGCTGGCACAGAGTGGGTGTTCTATAAATACAAGTCTCCACATGATTTTGATTATGAACCCTTATAAGTATCCCAAAAAATTTGAGCACATCCCCCAAATGTATATAGCTCTTTATGTGGCACTGATGGACTGTATATATTATAAAATATATCAATAAATATAAGTCCAGAAATAAAAGATAAAATGAACACACATTTCAATGTTTTAACGAACATAATGGCAACAGCTATTGTCTCAAGGTACAGATTCCACTGAGAGCAAGGTCAATCATTAATAATCATAAACATAAACCTAAGTTCTGAATTAAAAAAAATAATTTCAATTTTTTTCTCCTTCTTACTAGATATGATTATACAACTGCTATTTGTACTGAGCAACTTGGTGATAAAGAGCTCATAAAAGGAACTTAAGTATGAGCTCTGCCATTTTCCTGCTGTTCCCCTGTGTTTATGGTATCTCATTCCACAACTGCTTTGAAGGATTTTTTGTTTATTTGTCTCTTTAGGGCCACACTCATGGCATATGGAGGTTCCCAGGCTAGGGCTGAATCAGAGCTGTAGCCACCAGCCTACACCACAGCTCACAGCAATAACAGATCCTTAACCCACAGAGTGAGGCCAGGGATTGAACCCTCATCCTCATGGATACTGGTCAGATTCTTTTCTGCTGAGCCACAAAGGGAACTCCTGAAGGAATTTTTTTTTTTAAATCGCTTGTCCTTTTTTGTGAGTGTTAGTTTGTGAGTGTTAGTTTAGTTAAAAGTAAATAACAACCTAGGAACACACTTTATGAGCCACACACTGGAACACAGGCCATAACACGGTGACCAAGATGCTGAAGGAACTGCCACTTTTTCCAGCCTCCCTCCAGAACAGCACCAGCTTCTCTCTACAGGGTGTGGGACTAACCATCCCACTGACCAAAAGTGCACTATCAACTCAGATGTGACATTAAGAAAGGTACAGTGAATACTGTTAAAAACAACAATACATCTAAACATAATTTCTACCACTGTGTTCTGTGCTCCAAAGGATTATTCAAAAATTCTGTGGGGGAGAGCTCAACTCTGGGTCGGCATCTCTCAGTTACTATGTCCTTGTTCACAAGATCAATTTAGTGGTTAATCACAACCAGGTATGTATGTGTGCTCTCTGTGTGTATGAACACTAGAGAACAGGAGAGGAAATATCTGAGTAGACTTCATGGACTAAGCTATCCTTTAATGAGACTCTGTTTCAGTTCATATGTATAATACAGGCTTGAGTGCATATGTGCCTGCCGTGCATACATGAGTAAGTACACTTGCTCATGATACAAACAGTATTTCTTACTGTGTAAAGAAGGACAAAAAAAGTTTTGAAAGCCATGCTCTAGACAAAAGAATTTGCAAACTCCTTGGGATAAGATGCACAATCTGTGTGTTCAAAATGCAAGGGGAAGGAAGGGAAAAAAGGCATAAAAAAAAAAAGGAAGCTACAGCTTTTTGGACACGGCACTAGGCTTAAATTAGATTTTCATCTGAGTGCCAGTTCTAGATTTTCTAGGTGTACAATTATCAGTGAGTCACAATTTCAGGC
Source organism: Catagonus wagneri (assembly GCA_004024745.2). Classification (NCBI taxonomy): domain Eukaryota; kingdom Metazoa; phylum Chordata; class Mammalia; order Artiodactyla; family Tayassuidae; genus Catagonus; species Catagonus wagneri. The sequence goes on from PVHT021183583.1 coordinate 3,772,343, forward strand.
CTCTGCTTCCTCCATCTAAAACGTTGAGATAACAACACCTACACTATGAGGCTACCGGGAGACCTACCACAGATACAACTAGAGAGTGCCCAGCACAGAGTATGTATTCATGGCAGTGAGTGATTTCCCTTTAAATTAGCAAAGCATAGAACTTTGTTAAGGAAACTTTAACAGGAAGCAAGACACGTAACAAAAACAATGATGACAAAACATTAACAAAGAAACCAAGGTCATAGAAGGAGGGAGGGTGAGACAGATGCACTGGGTGAAAAGTGTCAAATGGTACAAACATCCACCTATAAAATAAGCAGATCGTGGGGATGCGGTATGCAGCACGGTGACGCTAGTTAATAATACCGCACTGCATATCTGAAAGTTGCCAACAGAATAAATCTCAAATTTTCATGGAGTTCCCGTTATGGCACAATGGAAACGAATCGGACTAGTATCCGCAAGGATGTGGGTTCGATCTCTGGCCTCGCTCAGAGGGTTAAGGATCTAGTGTTGCCATGACATGTGATGTAGGTCACAGAAGCAGCTCAGATCCCACATTGCTGTGGCTGTGGTATAGGCCAGTGGCTGCAGCTGCTTTGATTCGAACCCTAGGCCTGGGAACTTCCATATGCCGCAAGCGTGGCCCCAAAAAGTAAAAAAAAAAAAAAAAAAAA
>PVHT021183583.1:3774010-3801168 GCA_004024745.2 Catagonus wagneri
TACATACATACATACTAAGGTAAAATTTAGCAAAGGCCAGCATAGGAGAAAGCATTGTTCTCAGTATACTATACTTCTAATTGGCAAGCTCTCTTTGGTAGGTGAAGACATGTTCTGTAGAGGAACACAGATGTTGAGAAATCTGTAATAGCACCTTTCCTTCCAATCACCCTCCAACACATGGCCTTGAGGCTACAGAAAATAAAGGCAAAAGAAACAAAGGAATGAATACAGTTTTAAGAAAAAAAAAAAAAAAAAAGGAACAACCCCTCATAATCTCTAGCTACCTACAGCACAGTTTTCACTATTTGTGAAGACAGCCTAAGCAATTTTTAAGCAATATGCACAATGTATTTACTTGGAAATCCAAGAATATCCACATGATGTTAAAAAACAATTGCAAATTGATCTGTCTGGGAGCTCCACTTAAAAATTTGTTCCAGTCATCACGATGGGTTCTTACAGACAACCTCCAAAAATCCATTTGGTTTATCCCAAAGCTAGATTAACTTTAATAATCCTAAAATACTGAAGTCCAACCACGAAACCTTTGGTTGGTGCAAACTTAGGACCACAAGTGCCACTACATTAGATTGAACTTGGAGCACTTGATTTTCTCTAGAACAGGTTCTAGACCTGGTTGGGCCACTGGCCAGTTCTGTGACCTTGAGTAAAACAAAACTCCTCTTGGCTTCTACTTCCTCATCTATAACATAATGAAGCTGTCCAAAAATAGCAGGTAAAACTCACAGTCCTCTTTTATCTTTTATTGCTTTCATTAAAAAAAAAAAAAATAGCTGAGTGCCTCAGGAAAGAACAAGCATTCTGCAGACTGCCACAGGCCCCACCTCTCTCTGTTACATCAGGAGGAAAAAGCTACCTAATTATGTTATCTGCTTAGTGTCTTCAGGCCATTGCAGAGGCTCCTGATTTAGCTCCCATTGCAGTGGGAAAAGTGAAGGTGAAAGAAAGAGGAACGGTATAATAGAACAGGCCTAAATTTTAAAACTTTGGTTTTATTGGAGTTCCCATCATGGCTCGACGGTTAACTAACCCGACTAGCATCCATGAGGCCGCAGGTTTGATCCCTGGCCTCGCTCAGCGGGTTAAGGATCTGGCATTGCCGTGAGCTGTGGTGTAGGCTGTAGATGTGGCTCAGATCCCATGTTGCTGTGGCTCTGCTATAGGCCGGTGGCTACAGCTCCATTTCGACCCCTAGCCTGGGAACCTCCATATGCCGCGGGTGTGGCCCTAAAAACACAACAAAGCAAAAAAAAAAAGGAAATGAAATAAAACTTTGATTTTATTAACAACACTGTCAAATGGCGTTTAAGAATCTACCAACAAATCAGGAGATGCTCTGGATTTCCTCAGACACACTGAAATAGCCAAGAGAAGGAAGAAACAAATATAAAACAAAGACTGAAACTATCATGCATTTTTGAGACATGGCCTCTTGGGTTCTAGAAACCTAAATCACCCAGTGTCAAAGCCTGTGAGCTACATGTAGACTGAAATCTAGGGGTAGGCCAGCTCTTGCCTCCAAAGTTGGAATTCACTGAGTCGAAACTCTGTTTCAGGGAGTAAGTCTTTAGGAGGTACTTACCCAGGCCTCTCTACAGCAACTGATCTAAACTTAGGTGCTCAGAAAAGCTAGTGGGAGAATGAAGAACAAGTTGGTCTTTCTACAAAAAAAAAATTCTACAAAAAAAAAAAAATTCTAACGACTATCCACACAAAGAATTCTAATATCTGTCTGCAGTTTTCACCTCGGGCAGGCTACTCTTCAGATGAATGGAAAATGAACAGAAGGCTGTGTCTCCCCAGATGCAGAAGAGCATTCCAGCTGCTGAACACAACCTGTTTGCAATTTTCTACTCAACCACCAGAATGAAAACACGAACCTTCAGAAAAGCAGGCCCTTCAACTTCCTCCTGATTGCTGTTAGTGGTTTCTTTAATCTTTTAAGCTCTCGGGCTTAATACAGCAGCTGCCATCAAGAGTACTTATACTGTTGCTGACGACAGGAGGAAAGGGAAAGGAAAAAAAACATACTAAATTCAGAAGCATGGACCATCATTCTGTCAGAGTCAAGAGAAAAATTGGGCAGGGGGAAGCAGCACCTCTATAATGGGCATTAGAAATACAGAATCACCTTTTAGAAGCAGAGAGACTTGAAAGGGCATCAGATTTATCCAGTGAGTTGATGGCACCGCTCTTAACTTCTCATCCCACCGGCACCCAGTTCCAACACTAGCACCTTCCTTCCAGGACAAGATTGCTAAGCAGAGTTCTTATCAAACATCATTGAGAAGTTTCGTGTAAATAAAATACACACATCTCTGCTTTAGGAAATGCCACTGATTCAGGATAGGGAGGAAGAGAATTCAAAATGTTAACGTTTTTGATGGTTTCATAACATTAGAATAGAAAGTCTTTAACTGCCATCTAACACAGTGATCCTCAAATTTGTCTTCCAAAGCACCCTTAATGACAGAAAAAAGTCGATATACCAAGAGGACTCTTTTGTGGCCTGCTGTCAGCATAATACTTCTTTCAGTTTTGTTGTGACATCTACCATATGAATATATTCAAATTCCTTTTAGTCCCCAATATATGTTTAAGTATAAAATTAATGTTTTGCCAAAACACTCAGGCAAAATAGGTCTGGAAGACAGGTAGCAAGATATACACCTGCTGTGTTTATACTGGGGCTTTATAAGGTTCCTCACATACTGCCACATTTCCCAAGAAAACACACAACAGGGGACCACCATCTAATCCAAAGCTACAATTTCAATGCCTTAGAAACTGACACAGAGAGGCAAAAACTCAGCCCAAGGATATATAAGTTATCCAGCAGTATGACGCCAAGTGAAATACAGTGCACATTTTGCTAATTTACAGTCCTTCTCTGTACTTACATTTTATATAAGAGAAGTAAATAAAACAACAACCACAGCAAGAATTAATCTCCTCCCCCTAAACTATCCAAACTTCACAGACATTCAAGCTGGGAGACCCAAACCTGTTGCTGCCATCAACTATCTCCATTTGAAGTCGCGTTAACAACTTAATAGTTTAGTGAGTGTTCAGCATGTATCACATTCTTTTGATTGATTTAGCATCATTTTTCTATCTTAATACCAAAAAGTCTCAGTAGCACAAGAATATTTAACACCATAAAAATAAATTTACATTTTTACACTTTCCTTAACAGTTTTTGGAAAAGGAAAGGAAATACATAAATGTTATCCCTTGAGGGAAAAATTACATTAAAAAAGCTTCGATCTTTAGAAATAAGAAACTGCCATAAATGTGTGGGAAAAAACAATCTGCAGATAAGGTGCCTAGAAATCAAAATCTGAGTACTTTCTCTTTGGATAAATATAGTAGAGACACAAAACTTAAAGTTACTAAAATAATCTGATTTTCCTTCTTTCAAAATAAAACACAAGGTCTTTAAAATCAATTTTCCAGGTTGGAGGGGGGTGGAATTCTTCAAATTCACCTAGCATATAAATAGCTAATAGCATTTTCCTCTCTAAAATAACTAAACTTCCCCCTTTTCTCAAATTCATTGGCTAATGGTACCCCTAATGAATTCCTGTTAAAGGGTAATATCAGCTAAAAGGATGCGTCTCAGTGCAAGTCCCAGGGGAGCAATGAAAACCCAGCTGCCATTTTGGAGTAGTCAGGATCAGACTCCCCATAGTCATTTTAAAAAGCATAAAAGTGTTCATTATCACACTGGCTGTTTCTAGAACAGCCTTACTTAATTCACTGTGTGGATTTACTGAGTCCTCAGAGGAACCTAGTACAAAGTGGATGTTCCCATCCAATACTTTTCATTATCAGAAAGGCTTACTGTACCCATTCTCAGACTTCAGTGGTTCTAAATATTTCACCAGGTAGCATCAACCCTCATTGGCTCTGCAGTGTCAGCCCACAAAGTGATTAAATGAAAATGCGGTCCGGATCAGAAGGCAAAGAACCTTCCTATTTTCTAAATACTCAAAACTCACAATGTTACTCTACAAACAAAAAGACCCAAGAAAAGCAATCATGGCATATTCTCACTGGCTAATAGCTTATTAGCCCAATCAAGAAACACTTTAAGTTAATATTATCAAGGCTCTCAAAATCAAGATATTCAAGGATAAGCCCCAATTCATACCAGATACGAAGAAGCTCTTGCAAGTCTGACTCCATGATAGCAGCTTAAAGAACCCAAGAGCAAACCTAAAACCATGATTCTAGGTAATTCAAAAGAGTAGACCAGGAGTTCCCGTCATGGATCAGTGGAAATGAATCCGACTAGGAACCATGAGGTTGCAGGTTCGATCCCTGGCCTCACTCAGCAGGCTAAGGATCCAGCGTTGCTGTGGCTGTGGCTTAAGCTGGCAGCTGTAGCTCTGATTAGACCCCCAGCCTGCAAACCTCGACATGCCGCAAGTGTGACCCTAAAACGACCAAAGACCAAAAAAAAAACACAAGGATGGGCCAGTGGATGAAGGAGGTCAAAGTCATCAGACCTTAAAATTAGCTACAACTTCTGAGGAGCAGATTTAGGATGTCATTTTAAAGAGTCCCTTGGAGATTTTGGTAAACTGTTTTGGTAAGTAAAATTGCAATACTGAAATCTGCACTTAAGCAGGTATCTAAAGCAACTACTGTGGAAATGAGAAAAATTCTTCCTTGTAAATTTACTTCCATACTTACTGTTATAATCTCCAAATCTGCCCTTTCTAAACTTAAGTTTGTGCTAAGCATGCCAAGGCACAATGTTGCCATCTATGGATAACTCTATCCCTCTTCTTTATTTAAACTCCTACAAAATCTAGAGAGAGAGAGAGCGTATCTTGACATCATTTGGTCTTCACCTGGAACACTGAACCAGAAGTCATGAAGCAGTACCTAACTACAAGGTGATTGCACAGATGATTCTCAATGTGCTCACACCATTTTAAAGAATGTAATGAAAAGTGTATTCAACTAAAGTGAAAATGTACCAATATATCACACAACGCATAGATCTTTCTAAAAAGCAACAAAACATTTCCTCCCGGCATCTGCAAGAGCTGCCACTGTGTACCTTTCCCATTTTAAAAATAAGGAAACTATGTTGAATAAAGTTAAGTATCTTGCCAAAAGTCAGAAGTCAGGAAGTAGCTGAACTGGAATTTGACTCAGTACCTAGTTCTAAAATCCATGTTCTCTCCATTTGCTCAAGCTAACTTTCAACAGTATATAAAGTGTAGCTTGGAAAATCTCACTTTCTGAACACTGGGATGCATATAGCTGTTCACAAAGTATGCTATGGAAACCTATGACACATTAAAAAGAAGCTTTTATTTCACTAAAATAAAAAGGTTTCATTTTGTAAAGTGTAGCAGTATCGCTGACAGAGAGAAAAATAATACCATGTATTGTGAGAAATATTTGGGAAAAAAATCAGTTCCAATCATGCAATTAATTGACCTCTTGTAGGAAGTCATCAATTCCCAGCCTGAAAAATCAATGGTCTCCTTAGACACCTAATGCTGCAATGACCGTCCTGAAGTATCTGAAGTGCATACCAGAAAGTAAATATCATAATTAAATTCAAACATTTATCAAACATCCAATTCAATTCCACAAACATCTATTAACTATTACTATGCATGAAGCACCAACGAGGTGCCAGCAATACAAATAAAGGCTAATAACTGAACCAGATGACATGCTTCTGAAGAAGTCCAGAGCACAGGCAGGGGAAATCCTAAGGGCTGGGCTGCAAGGTGCTACGGAGACACGCAGAAGATCAGCCTCAGGGGAGTTCACAGAGAACATGACATCCAACTAAGGTCGTTTAACTCAGGTCTTGAAAAATGAAGAACAACTTTCCTGATAATATCAGGAGCATTTTAATTTTTTTTTTTTTTGTCTTTTTGGCTTATCTAGGGCTGCACCCGCGGCATATAAAGGTTCCCAGTCTAGGGGTCTAACAGGAGCTGTAGCTGCCGGCCTTCGCCACAGCCACAGCAACGCGGGATCCGAGTTGCATCTGCAACCTACACCACAGCTCATGGCAACGCCGGATCCTTAACCCACTGAACAAGGCCAGGGATTGAACCTGCAACCTCATGGTCCCTAGTCGGATTCGTTAACCACTGCGCCACAACGGGAACTCCCATTTTAAATATTTTTAAACAATTGAGTTGTGATGATTTTTGTACACCTATAATTGTAATAAAATTCGTTAAGCAATGAAAAAAATAAAAAAATAAATATGTTTAAACAGAATCACATCTGGGTTTAGAATGTCTACCTGGTGGGAACCAAGCAGTGGAAAAACAAAGTAAACCTTTTTATGTTTTTTATTGGGCAAACCAAATTGTGCAGGGGCTAAAAGCAATGGCTTTGCTAATGGCTAGCTTCATGACCATAGGCACGTGGTTTTAACTTTCCTGTCTCGGCTGCCTTATCTATAAAAATGTGGATAAAAACAGCACCTACCTGACAGCATGGTTGTGTCAATTAGATGAGATGAAAAGTGAAAATCTTCTGACACAATAACTGAATTCAATATATTTTATCACTAATAAGGCATGACACAACAGGGAAACAATCTTTCAAGCATTTTTCATCCATCCCCACATGGATTGTTACATACATTCCATACATAACTGGGTAACAGCCACTCTTTTTTTTCACTTGGTTTGTGATTTTCTAATGGTAGAGAAGTCCAAATTATAATAAAGCTAGTCCAGTAAAAAGATAGTATCAACAAACAATAGAAGTCTTTGACTTTTCCTTTTCAAATGATATCACCACAACTTAATGTGGTAATGTAAGGTATTTCATCTCACTGAGTCCCAATTTCTTTGTTTTTAAATGGCAATAATAGTACAGAGATATGGAAGAGATGTTAGGCTAAGAGACAGCATAGGTGAAAAGGCCTAGCCCTTCATAAGAGATGGAAAATAATTCTGTTCCTTTCCTGTTTGTCAAATGCATGATTAATGGGGTTTCTTAGGGAATCTTTTAAAAGCACAAATAATACTATAGTTAGGCTGTTTCAAACTAGTTTGCTTACATTCTGGAACTATTTTTTCTATTTACTTAATTCCAACTGACAGCCAAGTTTCTAGTATTTGAAAAACTACCTTTGATCCACAGGCCATAGGCATAAGCTCTCTTGGGAATGCTTGCCAGCAGGCTGACTAAAAGAGAAAAAGAATATCTTAAACAAGCTCTCTGGTGAAGTGGGATTAAGTGAGTTGCAATTCACTCTGAGAAGTTATTTGGAACTATTCTGCTAGAGGCTTGCTTGAGTGGCAGCCACTCCACTTTCTTATCTCCTTCTTATCTCCTTCACTGCTCAAGGGATAAAAATTAGCAGCTGAGCTACTGCTAGTTAGCAAAAGATGCCATTCATAATGTAACTACAGTACACAACTATTTTATTTATTTATAATTTCCTAAGAAACTAACTATAGACTTGATTTGTATGGGATTTGAAGAAGGAATATCAGAGTAAAACCTGAAATTCTCAAGCACTTTTAGTAACATGAAACTTTACAAAATGGGAAGCTATGAAGAGAAGCACCACTCACAAGCTGTGTACCCTTGGATCAGTTACTTAATCTCTCTGTGCCTCAGTTTCCTCATCTATAAATAAGGAATAATAACTGTACTTAACTTTAATCAATGATATAATCCAAATAAAGAGGTTATTAGCACAAAGCCCAATACAAGTTAACTGCTCATAACAGACAAGATATTATTAATGTTTTATCGTTACAGAGAAAGCAAACATGCTCATTAGAAAACCTCGACAACAAATTTATCTTTAAAATAGCAAGCACCAGAGATTTCAATTTGAGCAACTTGTTTCATGGTCTCAGTGGAAACTTAGGCAGAAGAATACTTATTAGTCAGAGAACACTTATTCTGTTTTTCCATATGGCTAACGGTGGTGGGCTAACGGTGGATACGAAAATAATATTTGCCTGATAAACAACAATTGGGCCTTGTTTAGAATTTTATTTTTATATTATAGAATCTTATGTAGAAATTCAGGAAAACCACTTTTAATAATTGAGTACCATGGCATTTCTACAACTGATAAAGTAGAAATCAATGCTTTTTAGATTTCTCTTCGGGCTTCAGCAACAATCTAATTCAGCTAGAATTTTATATGTCGTTTAGTAATCAATTACAATCCTAAATCCTCAAACTGAAGTAATCGGTGTCTTTTCTTGGCAAGATGCCTACATATATAACACGAACTTCCTGTCTAATGTTTCTGTGTTCTGTGAAGTCAGAAAGCATGGAACTGCCAAACTCCTATTTCCCTCCAGTCCTCGCAATGTAACTACCCCACAGCCTGACACTGGTGTGATGCTCAGGTTCAGAATGAGGGTCAGTACTAGATTAGCTGACATCTGCAGAAGATACAACGGCTCCTTCTTTCAATCTCTTCAAACTCAGCATTTATAGTTATGTACTGAGCATCTGTAATGACAAGTACTGCTGGTAACACTTGGACACTTCTGACTGCTGAGAGAAGCAGTATGAACTTGAGTATCAAATGAGTTTCCACCCAGGGTCCTCAATGAACCAAGAACTGACATGAGAGAACTGGGAGACAGACGCTGTACTCACTAAGACCGCTTTTCTGGCCTCGTAAGACAAGAGAAACTGCTGACAATTCACCCAAGAAGCCTGTTCAAACGAAATGAAGAGAAGCAATAAACATATACAGTGGACCCTTGACCAACCCATATGAACTGCCAGGATCCACTGACAGGCGAATTTCTTTCACTAAATATATAAGACAGTACTACAGGACATGGCTGAATCCAGGGACATGAAACTGCAGATATGGAAATGCCAACTATAAATTTACACGGGATAATCGACTGTGCAGGATGGTGCTCCAACCCCCGTTGTTGCTCAAAAGTCAACATACTGCTTCTAGGTGCAAGACATCATTGAACATTTACTTTCTCCCTTACTCGCTTTTTACAAAAACATCACCACATCCATTGATGGATGAATGGCTAAACAACATAGTATATCCATACAGCAGAGTATAATTTGGCAATAAAAATGAACAATCTACTAATACATGTCATAACATGGATGAAACCTTGAAGATATTATGCTAATAAGTGAAGGCAGACACAAAGCAGGATATACTGTAAGATTCCATTTAAATGTACTATGGAGGACAGGCAGATCCACAGAGACAGAGAGTAGATTAGTACCTGCCTAGAGCTGGGTGAATTAGGGGAGGAAATGGGAAGTGACGCCTATCAGTTTCTTCCTGGGGTGATAAAATGTTCTAAAATTGATTGTCGTGCCAGCTGCCTATCTGTGAATATACCAAAACCACTGTACACACTAAGTTGGTGAATTTTATGGTATATGAAATATATACCATAAAGCTATCTTTCAAAACTGTGAAACAGATATCATTAGCCTTATTTTTAGGCAAGGGAAACAAATTTCAGAAACAGGAGAGCAGAGACTTAGAAAAACAGGTAAGTTGACCCCAAATACCAAGTTTTTGAACTACACCTTATTGTTTTTCCGAATACTCAGAATGCTGGAAAAAGGGTGTAGATCTAAAATCCATCTGACCCTTTCATCAAAGTAGATGGCTGTGCAGTCATCAAACTTCCCTATTACCACCACGTCTATTCTTTTCAGTACCTACTTCCACTCGGATATCTTGAAATCTCATCTGTAAGAATCAGAACAGGGCATGTCCACAGACTTGAAAAGACCTCCATATAAAAAGTTTCATCACCCGACAGAACAGTGCCTTTCTGAATATCCAACTCAGAAAATCTAAAAAGCTACCAAAAGAGTATCTTTCCCCCAAGTGATTAAAAAGGGCGGGTGTAACATGAACAAAGGGGGTGAGCATCTAGTTCAGTTCAGGTCCAGCAGCCCCCAGTTCCCTCTTTCTGTAACTCAGGTACTTTCCCAAAACTCAAGGACAATGCACCCCACCCATGTAATTTTTAAAAACCAATATAACAGTCTAAACACACACCCCTTCTATAGTCTTTGACATAGAAAAAAAACTTTTTAAAAATAATGCACATGAGTCCAATCACAAAAACAGCCTACCTGAAAGAAGTCCTATATATACTCCAGTGGTCTGGATCTAAGAACACACCACCTTTCTTTTTCTTTCTCAACTCTTCACGACCACATCTGTAGCATGTGAAAGTCTAAGGGTCAAACCAGAGCTGCGGCTGCCAGCCTATGCCACAGCCATACCAGATCCGAGCTGCGTCTCAGACCTACACCACAGCTGGCAGCAAAGCCAGATTCGTAACCCACTGAGCGAGGCCAGGGATAGAACCCGCATCCTCAGGGACACTAGGTTGGGTTCTTAACCCACTAAGGCACAATGGTAACACCCACGAGCCACCTTTCTAAACATGCCGAGTCTGACCCAAGGTAGATATGTAAAGCTGAATGTCATTACTCAGAACAACAACAAAAAAAGCATTTTTAAAAAGACTACGCTATAGCATTTCTAGTAAAATTACAGCTTGATGCTAGAATTATTCTTAGAGAGTTCAGGTCAACATTTCAAGTCAATTTCAATTGCATGCCATCTCGGTTAAAGAACTGTTACAGCAGGCATTCTCTTCCCCAGACATCAGAGTCTGGTTTTGACACTCACATTTCCACTAACCACCTCCAGTGCTCCTCACTTGAATTATCCGAGCCTTCATTTTTTTTATCTATAAAATTACATGAGCTGGAGAACCCCTTACTCCTTTGTCCAGGATGAGATACTTACCTATTCCAACAAAAATCCAAGTTTTCAAAACAGCTGTCACTCAGCACCTTCATAACAGCAGTTCACTCATTCTGACAAATGATTCATACTTTGCTCCCTCAAGGAGTACCACCCATTCTTTACTGAAACCCTTCTCAAAATAATACGTGACCTTGTCATTTTCTTTCCAAGTGTGAGTATGCATACCTCTGGGTTAATCTGCCTATACTCCCCCACTCTTCTGTGTTCTTTTGATTGTTTTCTCTCCATTTGGTCACTTAAATGCTTTCTTAGTCCATTCACGCTGCTCTAATGGAATACCACAGACTGCACAGCATATAAACCACAAGCATTGATTTCTCATAGTTCTGAAGTCTGGGAAGTTCAAGATCAAGGTGCCAGCAAGACTGCATTATGGGGAGGGGCTTCTTCGAGACTGCAGGCTTCCTGATGCATTCCCACATGTTGGAAGGGGCTAGGGATCTCTTGGGAGCTTCTTTTATAAGGCATGATGTATCCTCTATATGAGGGTTCCATTCGTGACGTAAGCACCCCTCAGTCTGCCACCTACTAACCCTACAGCTTTGGGGTTAGGATTTCATCATACGAATTCTGAAAACAGCTCACCTATTTTTTCTTGATAAATGGATAGTTTCTTCTCTTTCAAACCTATAATTAAAATTCTTCAATGAGGTTGGTATTAATTGAAAATCCTGATCCCTAAGGAATGATGACAACTTGAGAGAAATGTTTTACTGTAACAGGAATCAATCAATACTGCTAAGGTATTTAATAAATGGCTATGATAGAAAAAATACATGTACTAATATTTCCTACATGGTATAAAAACTGGTTGCAGGCATTTTAGAATAATAGTAAATTCGCCCATGTACCTCCCAACCACACAATCATTTTGAGGCGACACCATCCTGCCTTTGAAGCTGAACTGTTAGAAGACGTGAGAGAGAGACCAAGAGTCCTTCATTCAGGCTGAAAGATGAAGATATACTCGAAAATAATGAAAGCTGGTATTTACAGAAGACCTATTATGTGTTAGGCACTGCTCTAAGGACAACACACATAACAGCCAATTTAATCTTTACTAGGAGCCTGGAATGTATTATTCTCAGTTAACAGATAAGGTAACTTCCCAGACATCCTTACCTTTCGATCCATAAGCACATTAAAAGTTCATGCATGTGCATGAAGTACATGTGTGCCCTGTGTGAACACATACATATATGTAACACAAAACACATCAATGTAACTGTACACTGTGTGTGTATATTTACACACGTGTGGGTAAATATACACACATATTCCCAATTGAAAGACTGTGATTTTAAAGATTTTTCAATCAGTGCACTTGATAACCGCATCCTTCTAGTCAGTAAATACAGAAAAATAATTCTAGTGTTGGTTTTCCAATGGCAAGTACATTAGAAGATTAAATTGTTGACATATACAAACTGATTTCCACAGCTCCAACTGACTGACAACTTTAGACACAAGTCACGTAATGATTTTGTTGTGACTCCTGTCATATAGAAATTCATACAAATCATGCAGAAATTACCGGTCGAAATATGCTATGCTCGCCACTGCCAAAATGACTAGCTACAATTCAGCTTACTTACTGCTGGGATCGCAGCCCAGGGGGTTGTGTTGGGGGGGGGGGTGGCAAAGCCCTGTCTCCTGGCAGAGTTTCAGCATCCCAGCCAAGCCTTTGCAGGTGCTGGAGAGTCTTCCTCAAACATGGAAATAATAATTTAGTAGTGGCTTTACTTTATAACAGAAAAACGTTACCATTGATGCAAGACAAGTATATTAAGTGCCCCTATAATTTCACTTAATTATGATGATAGCGACTCTCTTTAAAAAGAAAAACAGCCCATAAATTTCTCCCAGGACAACCAACTACTATAAAACCTGGCTGAAAACCTGGCATAAAGCAAAATCAAATGTGCATAAATGGTAGCATGACAAGCCTGTTTTATATAGGTATCACTTACATTTATAAGATAAAGTTTTCATTCATTTACCCAAATAAAAATTTTTTGAATGCCTGCTCTGTGTCAGCTGCATCAAGTGTTGCTTTAGGTGCTGGGGAGACAGCAAAGAACAAAGATTTGTTCTCATGCCCAGTGTTCCAGTGTGAGGGGCAGACAATAAGCAGTCACAGAAAACATCTGAAGACACTGATTTGAGGAAACTATGTGTTCTTATAAACATTAGTTTTTCAAGTTCCTAATGAAAGTTATTCCACGCTACCTGTTTGTCTTTCCCTAAAATGCCTAACACTGTCCTGAGAAAAGTCTGGCATATTAAATAGGATGCTTTAACAATAAAAATAAAGTAAGCAACCACAAATAACAACCCTGAGTCATGAGTTCAACCAGTCTGGACCAACTGTTTTTCCCTCAGAAATCTAACGTTGTAGGAGAGTTTCATTTCTCAGTTTTTTAAATACCATATTTAACTCCTCCCAAAATAATCGCTTCTATTAACTGAGGTTAACCCCAGACCACTGGCAAGTACACACTCTCATCATGACCAGCCAAATGGCTGCTACAAAACCAAGGTTCAAAAAGTGTGATAAAACATCAAAACATAAATTCCTCAGGCATCTGCCCCGTGGCACAGAAATTTCCTGGAAGGTCTACATGGCAGAATGGAGCTGCTGATATCATACAGATTTTGCAATACAAAAACTTCCCATCTGTTTGGCAATTATCTCACCCTACCCAGTTCTAAAAATTCAGCAGAAAACATCTCATCAGAAATGGTGACAAGCAGAATGAAGCATTGAGAGATTCTCTAGGCAAAGACAGGTAGAAGTTTTCAGGCGAACAGGATTAGCTCAAGGGAGAGATAAATCTGCAATGGGCACCCATGTGGATAATAACTACTTTCCCCTTGAATCCAGCCAGGAGTTTTGTATAGACATGTTATTCGTGTGTCTCTCTCACCGAGTGCCATGCTGCCAGATGCTTTTAGAACACACTATGCTTTGACTCAAAGGGGACACTCAGTGATGGTGGTGGGCCTGTGGCACTTGCACGTACCAGTAACACCAACACCACACCCAGAGGGCTGTAAGCACCAAAGGGGCGACGTCGGTTCTGAAATTACCTGAACTTGTGAGGCTAACCTTCACAACAACAAATCCGTGTACATGTGTGTAAGGATATACATATACATAAACACATAAATTTATGTATGCATGCATATTATTCATGCCCTTTGCAGGAGTCACTCCCTAACGGGGCCATGACACAAGGCATCCATTTTCTCTTGCACAGTCCTTCTCTTGACTAAATAAGGTCAGTTGCAGATAGATTCCTCAAGGTCCAGTCTGTCAAGTTTGCAAGTTTCTTCTCACTCTTGACTGTGGCTTTGTTATCGGTTCTTTCCTTTTCTTCAGCTTCCACAGCAAAGCCACCTATGCTCAACTTCCTAAGAGAAGCTCCTGAGCTTCTCTCCATCCTCACTGCTCCTATCCTGGTCTGGGCCACCATCATCCCTCACCTGGACCACAGCAACCGCCTCCTGATGGCACACTCCATGCCCACTCTCGCCCTCTGTGACTCCAGATACACCAGAGGTCAGACATACCCTTCCAAAATTTGCATCTTATCACATCATTCTCATGATTCTATTCCTTTAAAGTTTGCCTTTAATCTTAACATTTAAGGCTCCTTCCAATATGTTTTTTTTTCTAGTTCTGTAAAGCAATTAGGTGAATTCTGATACTATCTACACCTGAAGACAGGTGAAGGGCTCAGTCCCACAAAACTGCTTCTACGCTAGATGTCAATCATCAAGGCAGGTTATTATCTATCCCTTTGACTATCTGGCTATAAATTGGAGGTTCTCATGACTCCTCCTCAGGTTCAAATAACTGGCTAGAGTGGCTCATAGAACTCAGAGAACCATTTACTGACGTATCTATTTATTATAAAGGATATTATAAAGGATACAGATGAACAGATACAAAGGGTGAGGCATGAGGGAAGGAGATCAGAGCTTCCATGTTCTCTCTGGGCATGCCACTCTCTCTACATCTCCACGTGTTTCCCTACCCTGAGGCTCTTTGAAATAATATCCACTTGGGTTTTTATGGCAGCTTCATTACCTAGGCACAACTGAGGAAACACATCATTGGCCTTGGCAAATGAACTCAACCTCCAGCCCCTCTCCCCTCCTGAGAGCCGGGAGCAAGACTGAAAGTTCCAGCCCTCTGATCATATGGCTAATTCCTCTGGCGAGGGGCCCTTATCCTTAGATTAGCCATAAAAAAAAAGATAACCTCTATCATTCTCAGCACTTAGAAAATTCCAAAGGTTTTTGGAACTCCATGGCAGGAAGAGGACACAGACCAAATGTATAATACTTACAAATCACAATGATCCTTAATCTTTTGTACTTCTATGCCCCTAATCTTTGAAGAAGGGCCTGAAAAACCCTTCTTGACTTGGCCTTGCCCAGCCTCACTCTGTGACATGCTCTCTCTCATTCTTTCCATCTCATCTAACAGTTGTTCCTCAAAATTGCCATATTCTCTCCAGCCTAGTGGCCACTGCGCATGCCGGAATATTCTTGTCCACTGTACGCCACTTAGAAGGCACCTATGCATTCTTTATGTAAATGAGAAAAATGCACCCAGAGGAGACATAACACTTGATGCCTGACTGGGAGCCATAACTGTATAAGTGTCTCCTGTCTCTTCACTGCGTAAAAGGTTACCAAGAGTATGAGTTTAAATTATATAAATCTCATCCAATATTCATCCATTCAGAGGTGTTCCTTCATCTTCCCTTAGCTTTGGCAGGAAAGACTGTGGACCAAAGAGCTCACGTCACACAGACAGTGTTTCAAGAAAGGAAAGGGTATCAAGTCACCCTCTGCCAGGATGTATGTGAGCTAAACCTGCCCAGCAGCTGCAGCAAGACTAGGCAGACTCAGGCAAAGATAAGTCCACACAAAGATGGAATGTGTATGTTCAGCCAGGGGAGCTATCTAGGCAGGAAAAGTTGGTGAAGTGTGTTCTTACATTGGTATTTCTGGGAACTAGAATGGTTTAAGCCAAAAGACAGCCTATTTAAGTGAGCTTCTTTTAAAATATTTTAAAGCAAAGATTCCAGAGTTCCTGCCGTGGCTCAGAGGAAACAAATCTGACTGACTAGCATCTATGAAGATGCAGATTTGATTCCTGGCCTTGCTCAGTGGGTTATGGATCTGGCATTGCTGTGAGCTGTGGTGTAGGTTGCAGATGCGGCTCCGATCCTGTGGTGTAGATCAGCAGCCACAGCTCCAATGTGACCACTAGCCTGGGACCTCCATTATCTCCATATGTTGTAGGTGTGGCCCTATAAAGCCAAAAAAAAAAAAAAAGCCAAGATCCCCGACTTTCCAAATAAATGAGAAAAAACATTAAACTTAGCCCTTGAATTTTCTATCAGGATTCATTCTTCATAGGATAAGCCATTAACAAATTAGGTCTAGACGGTTGGTAGGTGTCACCTGCATTTATAGGTAAGAAAGTTGACACAGATGTTGAAGGTAGAATGAGGTGGCAGATATACAATTATGTTGAAAAGTTCCTTTGGCTGTGCAAATACCATTTAAGGTATCACCAGGAAACCTAAATCTTTATAAATTAGATTTACGTAAATCACACTTACCTGTATGACCTTCAGTTCCCACAAGTCTTGCACTGTTCAGTCAGCAAGCCTTTTCGGTCTTTCTCTGATACATCTTCCCAAGTCACCGCTTCCCGTCCTTCCCACTGGGAACATGGCAGGCTTATCTCTGCAATCTCTTTTAGGTAGTCTTTGCACCTCTCCCTTCTAACATCCCACATATTTCTGTCTTACTCAACTACTAAACTACCTGTAAGTGATCCCTATTTCTTGGCCTAAACTCCTTTTCCTGGCCTGCATATATTCTACACAATTTGCTTCCACCCCATCTATCTAAGGGAGGCCTCCATCTACATACTCCTCCAACCTGGTGGGCTAGTCTATTTCCCACACTATAACCCCCCACCCACCACTCCATGCTCCGTGCTCACTGCATTTCCCTGGGTTAGCTTGTACTGTTTCTCTCTCCTAACACTAACTCCTCCCTGTCACAGAGGTTATTCATTTATTCCCAGCTTGCCTCATGTTTAGTTTTGGGTTTATCATTGTACTTACAGAATCCTTCAGGATAAGGTCATGTTCTGAGATTTACTTAAATTCCCCAAATGCTAAGTACAATCATGCATCAAGTTATGACTCACTAACCTGAGTTCTTCTGTAAAAGTACAAAGGGCCACTGGCCTTTAAAAAATGGTATTTTTACCATACAACAGGAGAAACAGAAATAACAAGAGACCTATATGGCCCACAAGAGGCAAGGAAGCTTCCTGGAGCATGGTAAAGGGTAAGCACTGAACCTAGAGCTTCACAGAGAAGCAGCAAGAGTGGTGGAAAGAAGCATGTGGAAAGATGGAGAAGGAGATGGCACCCAGTAAGAAGAGTGTCAGAGAAAATGTCTTATTTGATGAGACTGAAAAATCTTCTTCTAGGATTAGACTAATTAGGATTTTTATTCCAGAATGAGATCTAGAAGAAAGGGGGTAGTCATTTAGAGGTTTAAGAGTTCAAGGAAGGGCTTTAAGGACGACTATTCCTAAAGCAGTGAAAAATACATTCATTGAGCAGGAGAATCCTGAAGGCAGACATCTCTTCAGAGAAATGTTTGGACTATTTGGGATGTGTAGCAAAGACTTCTTATCCCAAAACATCTCTTCATCATGCCCCTTTTCCCAGCACATCATGGTAACAGGAGTTCTCCAGTGTGTGGTGCCTCTCCTTGCCACATTCCTACCCCAGGTTCTGAAGATAGGGACAGACAGGAAGAACAAGGACCCACGGGTGGGTGGGAGGCGACTTGACCATGACACATGGAAAGGGCACAGAAGCAGCAAGTAGGACAGTACCCTGAAGCATTCCGCAAAATGGCAGATGGCATCACAGTGCTCTCTTTAGAGAGCTAAAGCTATCTCCTGGCAGAAAACTTGCTACCAGATGAAATGATGATAATAAAAAGAAGGCTGAAATTGTATGCAGGAACACGAAAAGTGATCACTGAGCCCTTCTCTCTTCTCAGTGTGGAAGAGCCCATATTCCTGGGTTCCCCAGAGAAAGAACTTTCAGAATCCTCCCATCCAAGTAGCCTTAAGAGTTTCCTCAAGGTCTGAAATTTTCCCCAAGTTCTGAGATTTTTATCAACTATAATCTAAATCTTTATTCTTTAAAAGTATTCAGATTTAATAAATAGGCCCCTTTCACTTATCTCCAGAGAGACCCTGTCATGTCTCCTTACAAACATCCTTGCCCACACAAATCTGGATGGTAGCTAAGCCACACTGGTTCAGGCGTCAACATGATGGAAACAAGGATATACTTGTTTCAGCAGCACGAAACAGCCTGGGCAAACAGGGCACTGAGCTCCAGACCAAACTGTCCCTCAGGTATATCTACTTTTTAATCTTTACCTATAACAGGTCTATCTGTGGGCAAACCACTTAAATGAGCTGCCTTCTTTTTTGCTTGTTTGTTTGCCTGCACCCAAGGCTTATGGAAATTCCCAGGCCAGGGACTGAATCCAAAGCTGCAGCTGTGACTTACCCAGAGCTGCAGCAATGCAAGAATCTTTAACCCACTGTGCCCTGCCGGGGATCAAATCCATATCTCAGAAGTGACCCAAGCCACTGCAGTCCCATTGTTAACCCACTGTGATGCAGCAGGAACTCCTGCCTTCTATTTCCTCCTGACTTTTCCCCCATTTTGTGGCAGTCCAAGATAGGAAAAAGCCTCTCCAGCGTCAGAAACAACCTGGAAGGAGGCTGGATTTTGAGAGTCTCCATATACTTCCTCGTGTCTTCTCACAAAAAGCCATGTGGTTACTCTATAGTCACACACACAGCTCCTAAGGAAAGGAAGCGATAGGACTAGAATTCTCCAGTTTACTAATCTGCATTTCTCTCTTTTAAGTGGAAATCTGATTCACCTCCACCCACCTAGGTGTTCCAAAGGACAAATGTCACAGAGGGCACAAATCTAGAGGAAAAAGTAGGGAGACTGACCAAGATGAGCCAGAGGCCTACCGGGATGAACTGAAAGAGAAGAGACCAAGCACTTGGGAGGAGAAAGCTTTGTTGCTTTCTACAAAAGTCACACTGTCGGCTAAACGTACAGGAGAAATACGAACTTCATCTACTAAGATGAAGAAAATCCTGGTGAAGTTCTTTCCAGAAAGGGCCAGTCTCAGTAAAGGACAAGAATCTGTACCCTGTGGTCCTATGGAATTGGTTCCCAAATGGGAATACACCAAACGCTTATGTTATACTGGGCAGCACAAATTAAGATGAGCTTTTGGTACCTGGTTTTCTAGACACAGGGAGCTAAATACAGTGTGTGCCATTCTTAGTTGATATGAACTGGTCTATAATGCTGGTCCATCCGGCATTGACAGTACCATGGGACACAGACTTACGCTTGGATTGGAGGGTCTTGTGGCTGTAATGGCTAAGCCAGACTGAAATTCGTAACACTTAAATTATCCAGAACATCTGTGTGTCCAACCCTGTTCTCTTCTAGACTTTAGGTCCAAATTTTACATTGAAATTTACTTCCTGGCACCTACATTTTCTCAGGTACTTTAAACTCAGCTTCCCCAAACTGAAGTACCATGCATCCTTCAAACGTGCTCTGTCCTCCCTATTTCCTGTGTAAATGTATTAACAAAGTCCTTCAGGCGTCTTAGGTGAAGATCTCAGACCCTCCTGCCCTACTCTCTTCTCTCTCAATGTCTTTATATATAGCTGTTGGCCAAGTGCTACCTTTAAGGTTCCTAAATATCTCTAAGCCCTCCCTACCCTTAACTACTCTCTCTAGCTAAACTTAGGATTTCATCTTTTTTCCTTTTTTTTTCAGTCCAAAACCCTCCATGCCACAAATCTCCCAACTTAAGGACCTTGCATTTGCCCAACTCCCACCACTTTTTGTATAATCCCAGTCTTCAGACTGCTGCCAAAGTAATGCTTCTTAAAAATAACAATCTGAAGAGGCTACTCATCTGTTTTAAAATTCTATGATGATTACTCATTGCCTGCAGCCCTCCAAAACTAAGCTTCGGCCTAAGTTCATCACGCACTATTCAAGCCACTTCTCTTTGACCTTGGACCCCAGCGACAAGGATGTCACAAACTCTAAGCGCTACTTATTCTCACAGCCCATATGAGAGGACTCTGTACCTGACACATATCCCCAGAGATCCCTTTTTCCTCTTTGTTTCAAGAGTCTTTTAGGTATACGGCTATGACTTTAGTCCTGATTATGTTATTAGTCCTGAATACGTTATATTATTAATATGCATACGTATTACTGCATGTCTTCCTACCTACAGAGACAGTGGACTCCTAGAGGGCAGAGATCTTTTTTGGGCATCTTTAGTTGGTACTTGAAAAACATCTTTTTTTAAAAAAAAAAAAGAAAAAGCAAGAAGAAGTGTTCACTCCTCACACATTTATCTGACCAAAGAGAACTGAAATTTCTCCTTCAGAAACGGCAAAAACTCAAAAGGCAATGCTCTCTTGACAGCATGTAACAGGCCCACAGGCTGTTACCTTTCTACAGGTACACAAGCACATCAGTTTAGGGCACTGGCAAGCACAGCTGGGCAAAAGCCAACTCCCGTAGAGTGGCTGCATTTGTCTTGCTAAGGGGTGGCAACAACAGCATCTGTCAGGACAAGACTGAACAGAGGAGCTCAGAACCAAGCAGAGCTGTAACATGATGCACCAGTATCTGGTTGGAGTGCAAACAAGGTATGCTTTCTTCCTCTAGTACACAGCAGGCACCATGCCAAACACACACAGTGTTTGCTATTTTTGCAAGTCTAATAGGGTCTGCTGAGGGGAGGGGTAAGAGATCAGCAGTTCATAATGACTCTCATTATGTCTGGAGCATTCTGAGCCAAGATTAGACACTAGACAATCCTCTGTCCAGTGTCAAGGGCTTTCAACTGCCCTTTCATCAGGATAATTCCACTTCAAACTAATTTAAGTTTCTTACAACCCAAGCTACCAAAATTGATACACT
Source organism: Catagonus wagneri (assembly GCA_004024745.2). NCBI lineage: Eukaryota > Metazoa > Chordata > Mammalia > Artiodactyla > Tayassuidae > Catagonus > Catagonus wagneri. Next base: position 3,794,951 of record PVHT021183583.1, read on the forward strand.
TCACTGTTTTCAACCCAGAAAAAAAGAGGTCAATGTCTGTTCCAATAGAAATACAGTTCCTGAGTTGAGGGTCTGTGACTGCTATACAGAGCTAGGACCAAAACACGCCACCAAGAAATCCCACACTCTCTACAGAGCTCCACGTCAGACACTCCTCCGAGAATATCTTGCCCTTCTCACTGTCATGTCTACTTCTGTAAATTACAGTTCTTTCAACATAAAGCCAGGCAGACAGTTTGGGGAGACCTCTAGAGAAAAGTTTGAGCTTGCTAATTTCTGTCAGAATCAACAAGGCTACATGAATTTCACTCAAGGATAAATACAGCTAATTGTTTTTGTTTGTAAATCTAAACAGCAAAAGTAATAAATCTCTAAACTAGACCTGTACACTCAAATTACAGAGCAATATGAACCAGTGCTTCATTTTAACAATTTTTCATTACATATAAAGGTTAGAATATGTCTGGCTTTATGCTTCTAGGTGTAGAATAGGTTTAGTTACAACACAGGGAGAAGGTACAAAGGTTTCAAGAAAATAAAGATGATATTTAACAAGTTAAGTACAGAAGACAGGAAGAGAAAGTGAGGACTGGATAATAAAACCGCTCATAATATTCCCCTCCCTTTTGGATTCTGCAAGTTCATAATTAATTTCAAGCAGAACCACCATCGCTGTGACCTCCCAGGAAAATTAACAAACGTTATCTGGTTTGATAAAGAATATAGGTTAACCATTCATAGGGAGCCTAAGTCTTGGAAAGAATTACACAATGAAGAAAGTAAGAAAAACATACACACACACAAATGATGCTGACCTGTTAAATAAGAAAGTCATGTTTCAAAGGGCCAAAACTTACTTTATAGATATGAAAGAACTCTAAAAGCAAGAATTTTAACATATAATCATTCTAATAATTAACTATTAAATAAAAGTCATCTTCCATATCTAGATATGTATATATCAGTACTGACTTCTTTAAAGGAGACAGAATTTAATGTGGTATGGTTTTAAAAGGGACTATTTCAGATAACAGGCATCTCTGTACTCTCATGTGCCATTAGTTATATAAATAATACTTTGATGAATGTCCTTAAAGAGGATTTAAATGTATGAGGTATTTTAAATAAACATTTTACTGACCTACAAACAAACAAAAGCAATGAAAGTATAATGTTTATACAATGAACACGTTTGTGTTACCAGCACCCAGGCCAACCAACAAAACAAAACACACCAGCATCCCCAAAGCCACTCTTGAATATACACTGTTTTATTTCACTGGAGCAAAAATGTGTCTAGAAATTCTGTCCTTACTTACCATGGAATCATTACAGGTCAATCTGGTTGACTGCTCTTACAAAACTTCTATACTGTTTTTTGGGGTGGGGTTTTTTTTGTTTTTATTTTTAATTTTAGGGCCGCACAAGCAGCATATAGAAGTTCCCAGACCAGGGGTTGAATCTGAGCCACAATTGGGACCTATACCACAGCTGTGGCAATGCCATATCCTTTAACCCACTATGCTTGGCAGAGGCACACCTCTGCAGCAACCGAGGTGCTGCAATCTAATCCTTAACCCACTTCACCATGGCAGGAACTCCCAAAAACTTCTGTTCTGGAACCCAGGTATCATTTTGCTGCATGTAATGTAATAGCAGCTCTCTATTTTTAAGGAAAACCAAATTTTCAAGGGTATTTTAAAAGTCAATAATTTAAAGCTAGGACGTAAAGCCCTAATCAGTCATCCTGAATGTTCAACAACCAAGCCAAATCACACTACTCATCAATGTGAGATGCGCATTAAGGTTCAAAGTGTGTGATCCAATAAAATAGGCCTGGGAATTCTACAATAGCTCTAGGCTTCTACTTTGCAACACTAAGATTTCTTAATAAAGGTTTACATTAAATACCCGTAGGTAAATTAACCTTCTACATACCCAATTAATTTTGCTATTGTGTTTGCCCCTTCTGTCTTTTCTCCCTTCTCTCCTCACCCTCCTGACCACTTTCTCACCTCTTGAAGCTCTCATGAAATGTGATCTCAGTCCTCAATAAGCTTTGCACTGCCCCCCCCAAATGCATCCCTTAGTTTAAAATCTCAATCTGTACTTGTATACTGGCTAGGATGCTGTTATTCAAAGAAAGAAGGCTGAGAGCTGAATTTTTCAGTAACAAAAGATAACAAAGCACTTTTCCTTTTGAGGCTGCAGAGGGAGCCAGAACCATACAATGTGAGCAAATTGTAAGTCTTTCTAGAACTGGACGAATCCAGTGATACTGAAAAATATAAACACACACGTGTGTGCGCGTGTCACAGATATCCTCCCTACACACACACACACACACGCGCGCGCGCGCGCGCGCGCACACACACACACACACACACACACACACACACACACCCTATCCAGACGTTAAGCCTAGGGAGATTCTGAAAGAATACTCTGTGTATACAGAGAGGAAACACTGTATATTTTGTGAGGAGAAAATGAGCAATAAAGGGAAAATAAAGCTATTTCGTTATATCATGTGAAACAAGAATGAATTTTAAAGGGAGTCACCGATTTCAAGATTCCCCAGCCAAGCGAAGGGCCAAGCGAAGGAGTCAACACTCAAACTGGCAGGCTGTCTGAGAAAGATTGTACAGCCTTTTATTTTCAAGAGCTCTTTAGGAAATTTTTCTGGAACATGGTTTAATAAAAGCTGGCCTCTATATTCTTTTTCCCTCTAAAACACAGTATTGGATCACAGTATATATGAGGAGGAGAGGGGGTGGGACAAAGAAGATGGCACATGTTTATAAAAAGACTGGCAAGACAAAAATAGAAGGAAGAAAATCCTGATTAATTCGCACCAAGTAGGTGACGCTACCACAAGGTCACAGATGGTGATCCTGCAAGCCTTGAACCTCAGAACCACTTCTGATTATAGTAAAGTGCCACAATGAATACAGCAGAACAAAAAAGACATTCTGATCAATGGTAAAACAACAGTTAACTAGTAATTCCAAGTAATAAAGAACTCATTCTCTGACAGCTCTTTCACAACATACCAGAGACATATAATAAGCCACAATGATGTAGATGTGATTTCTACTGTAATACAAAGACAGTTAAGAATCTGTGTAATATAAGAATTATAGGTAAAGCCTTAACAATGCACTAAATGCCTATAACTCTAGCCTACTCAATCCAAATAATCAAATATTAATTGAATACTTCTATGCCAGGGACTGCAGAGATCCAAGAACAGAAACTCTGTATTAAAGTTGCACATCAGATAGGGAGGGGGTGAGGAAGCAGGAAAGCAAAATCCACAAATATATAAAACGTAAGGAAGGTGGTAGGATAGAGTTAGAACCATAATCCAACATACAGCAGGGCATTAAGGCTGAGTCTGAAAAACTATAACCCCTCCAAAAGATATTATTTCTTTAAAATATTTAAGCAAATATACTCATCGTGAAATAATTCTGTTCTACCAACATATAAGACATGCAAATTTTACACTTAATTAAAATGTATTAAGGAGTTCCTGCTGTGGCATAACTGGTTGAGGATCTGGCATTGTCTCTGCAGCAGTTCAGGTTCAAACCCTGGCCCAGAACAGTGGTTTAAGGATCCAGCATTGCCACAGCTGTAGCTTAGGTCGAGGCTGTGGCTCCGATTTGATCCCTGGCCCAGAAACTTCCCTTTGTCAAGGGTGCAGCTCCCCCACCCCCCGCCAAAAAAAGGATTAAGAAATGGTCCCTGAAAGTTCCCATTGTGGCTCAGCGGGTTACAAACCCGACTAGTTTCCATGAGGATGCAGGTTCAATCCCTCGCCTTGCTCAGTGGGTTAATGATCCAGCATTGCTATGAGCTGTGCTACAGGTCACAGACATGGTTGGGATCCTGCATTCCTGTGGCTGCAGCTGCAGCTCCAATTCAGCCCCTAGCCTGGGAACTTCCATATACAACAGGTGCAGCCCTAAAAAGCAAAAAAAGAAAAACAAACAGTCCCTTAGTACTGACTTTATGGATGGCACAGTACTAGGATACCAGAACTTTAGATTATTCTGACAGTGTCACTTCCACTCCAATGATGCTTCTTATTTTTTTGGTGTAAGTTCATGATGATGATATTTCTCTGAATATTGTTAGTATTAAGAACAAAAGAAATATCAAATATATTAGGCAGCAAGAAAGGACGGATTTCTTTCTAGAAAGAGTCACTGGACCAAAAGAGAAGGCAGAGAAGAATGAATTATGGTCTAGAGCTAGGCTGGAAAGAAAAACAGGGATGGCAACATCATTAAAAGAAACAGAGGACTGGCCATTATTGTTGTAACAGAGATCAGGTCTATCCTCTCGCCTGACACAACCAAAAACACTCATCAAAATACATGAAACAATGATTTTCATGGCACTGGCCATGAGGCAACCGAGAACAATGATCCCTGAGACACAGGAAACAAATGAGAAGAGCCCTATGGATGGGCCAACTTACTGCCTGGAAATTCCTGCAAGGAGGAGAAAGTGAGGCAGAACCAAGCGGACTCTAGGAGTTAGGGAGACAGAGTTGAGAGTGTGAGGAGAGTGAGACAGCTACAGTTCACAAGAGAGAGGACTACACAAAGAGAGAAGTCCAGAGATCTATAGAGTTCCTCTTAGTAGGCTGCAGATTAGAGAGCGATGCTTAAGTAGAAGAAAACTTGGCCAGTGCTGGGGGAAAACATACAAAAGGATTAGCAGGAACATTCCTGGCATTCACATAGACTATGATCAGCGCGTGCTCCTATTGGCAAGATTGGAAGACACATATTTCAGGTATTGGAGAGAATACTCTGGAAGGTCTTGCAATAATGATGGGGAATATAAACCCTAGGCTGAGCTCCCTTAACAAATCATATCAGAAAAACTCAAAAGGATGAAACTACATCTAAGTGATTTTACTGTACCCCAGAATAAAGGTCAGGAAGACTTAAAGAAATACGAAAATATCTAACACCCAACAAAGTAAAGTTCACAATGTCTGACATCCAGTGAAAAATGACCAGGCACAAAAAAAAAAAACCACAGAAAACATGAAAAATGAGAAGAGTTAATAAATTTAAACCAACCCAGAACTGACAGAAAGGTTAACTGCAAACATGTACATTAAGGTAATTATTGTATCTGTATTCTGTATGTGCAAATAAGTAAATATTGATATGCAAATATTAACATATCTAGAAATGAAACCAAAAGGTCTGAGATGAAAAATACACCAGATGGGATTAATAATAGACTAGACATAAGCAGAAGAAAAGCTAGGTAAACCTGAAGGCACAGCATTAGCAACTGTCCAAAATACAACACAAAGAAAATAGAGACTTGAAGAAATAATGACCACAAATTTCCAAATGTGATGAAAACTGAGACTACATAAATCAAAGAAACTCAACAAATTATTTTTTTAAAAAAGGTGAAGAAAACTATACCAAGGCATAGCATAATCAAATTATCAAAATCAAGAAAAAAAGACAGTCTTAAAAGTGCTCAAAGAAAAGACATGTTACATTAGAGAAAATAAGAACGACATTAAATTTCTCAAGGCAAACAATGAGAGAAGGTAGTAGAGCAACATCTTTAAAGTACTGAATGAAGAAATCTATACACCTAAAATTCTAGAGCAAGCAAAAAAAAAAAACTTTTAAAAACTAAGGCAAAATAAAGATATTTTCATGCATATAGAAGTTGTGTATTTCATTACTAGTATACCTCCCTCACCAGGAAATGTTAAAGAAGTCATTAAGGCCAAAAGAGAATGCTTGGGAGTTTCTGCTGTGGTGCAGTGAGTTAAGAGTCTAACTGTGGTAGCTCAGGTCACTGAAGAGGTGCTGGTTAGATCCCCTGCCCAGTGCAGTGGGTTAAGGATCCAGCATTGTTGCAGCTGTGGTACAGGTCACAGCTGTAGCTCAGATTCAATCCCAGGCTCAGGAACTTCCACATGCTAAAGGCATGGCAAAAAAAAAAAAAAAAAAAAAAAAAAAAAGAGAGAGAGAGAGAGAGAGAAAGAGAGAGAGAGAGAATGTTCAAATGTAAATCAGATCTATGCAAAGGGAGAAAAGGCACTGGATAGCCTAGGTGCGTGGGGGGGAAAGTAAGACTTTATTCCTGTTACTTAAACCTCTTTAAAAGATAACTCACTGTTGAAATAAAAATAATAGCACTGTGTTATAGCATTTAAAATATAT
>PVHT021183583.1:3802168-3845516 GCA_004024745.2 Catagonus wagneri
AAGATAACTCACTGTTGAAATAAAAATAATAGCACTGTGTTATAGCATTTAAAATATATATAAAAGTAAAATTCATGTCACCAGCAGCATAAAGGCTGGAATGATATGGAAGCAAATGGAGTAATAACTCTACATTCTCTTTTTTGGCCACGCCCACAGCATGCGGAAGTTCCTGGGCCAGGGATCGAACCTGCACCACAGCAGTGACAACACCAGGTTCTTAACCACTAGGCCACCAGGGAACTCCAATAACTGTAACATTTGTTTACTGAACATGAAATGATGTATCACTTGAAGGCAGACTATGAAAAACTGAAGATATGTAGTATTTAAAAAAATAGCTAACAAAATAGACTGAAGAATTATAGCTAAAAAGCCAACAAAGGAAATAAAATATAATCTTAAAAAGGCCTTATGGGGGTGGGGAGAAAATGTCTTATTAATTCCAGAGCAGGAAGGAAAAGAGCAAAAACGTAAACAAGATACGACAAACGGAAAACAAATGGTATAGTAACATGATATACTTAAACCTGACCATATAAACAACCTTACTAAATGTAAATAGTAAACATCCCAATGAAAAGGCAGAGATGAGCAGATATGATTTAAAAGGCTGGACACTTTGACATGTGGTCTACAAGAAATACACTTTAAATATAAAGATACAAATAGAATAAATTTAAAAAAAAGCTTCCTAATACTACTCAAAAACGAACTGGAGTAAATATATTAATATCAAAGAAGGATTTAAAAGAAAGACTTCATATAATCAGATAGAAATGGGCATTTCATAATAATAAAGTGACCAATCGTGAGAAAACAACATTCCTAAATATGTGTGTATCTAATAACGAATCTTTAAGTAGTGATAGAATAAGGGGAAAGAGACCAAACCACAACTGTAGTAAGAGATTTCAACCTATCTCTCCAGATAGAACAAGTAGGGAAAAAACCAACAAGGACATAATAGAACTAAAAAACACTACAGACCAACATGACCTGATTAACATTTATAGAACACTCCACCCAACTACAGAAGAAAATTATATTCTTCACAAGTACATAGGGAACATCTACAAAGATAGACTATATTCCGGGCCACAAAACAAGTGCCAAAATATTTTTTTTTCAGTATTAAGGTCATAAAAAGTTATTTTTTTAATCACAGTGGAGTTAAATTAGTAATCAACACCAGAAAGATATCTTAAAAATACCCAAATATTTAGAAAGTAACTAACATACTTCTAAATAAATCATGAATCAAGGAAACCACAAAGTAAATTAGAAAGTATTTTGAACTAAATGAAAATGAAAACACAAGATATCAGAATCAATGGGGTACTGCTAAGTAATATATAGAGGGAAATTTAGAGCATTAAATGCCTATATTAGACAAGAAGGGAGATCTTAAAACAATGGACCTCAGCTTCAATCTTACAAAACTAGAAAAACATGCAAAGTATGCAGAAAGGAGGAAATTAGTGAAATACAGAAAGGAAAAAAAAGACATCAACGTAACCAAAGCTAGTTCTTTAAAAAGGTCAATAAGCTGATAAATCCCCATAATAACTCTGAAAAAGAAGAAACAAAGTTGAAGGGCTAGTACAACTTGAATTCAGAACTACAGTATTGGCAAAAAGATAGCCAAACAGATCAATGGAATACAGAGTACAGCACAGAGATAAATGTACACAATATGGACAACAGTTTTTGGTTTTGGGGTTTTTTTGGCTGCACCTGCAGAATGCAGAAATTCCTAGGCCAGGGATCCAAACCACACCACAACAGTGACTAACACTGGATCCTTAACCACTAGGCCACTAGGGAACTCTGAAGATTTTTTTTTAAGAAAAGTGTAAAAAAGCAATGCAGTAGAGAATGAACAGCTTTTTCAAAAATGACTGAGTAGTTCTTCTGTGGATCAGCGGGCTAAGGACCTGGCATTGTCACTGCAGCAGCTCGGGTCACTACTAAGGCGCAGATTTGAGCCCTGACCCAGGAACTTCCACATGCCACAGATTCTGCCAAAAAAGGAAAAAAACAAAAAACCCAACTTTGAGTAAACTCGATATCCACATACAAATGAAATTAATTTTAATCTACACCTCCTGCCAATTCATAAATGAACTCAAAATGGAACATTTACCATCTAGTTTATATCAATCACACCTCTTTTAAAAAAAATAGGAAAAGCAAGAAGAGGAGGTAGCTTGGCCACCTATTCATAAGTTTGATTCAGGCAAACACTCAGTACAGGCCCAGTGTCTACCAGCCTGTGACAATTCATACTCTAATAACTGGTTAAGCACTTTCAAACATGTTGATGAAATTATTCATTAAGAAAATACAAATTCACTTCTCTCATTTCTTTTTTGCTTGTTATATAAACCCTCAGGGAAACAATGTCAATGTTGTTTTCCCCTTTATTACAAGAATAAGAAACTGGAATTCCCATCATGGCTCAGCAGAAACCAAACTGACTAGCATCCATGAGGACACAGGTTCGATCCCTGGTCTTGCTCAGTGGGTTAAGGATCTGGCATTGCCATGAGCTTTGGCGTGGGTTGCAGACGCAGCTTGTATCCTGCGTTGCTGTGGTTGTGGCGTAGGCCAGTGGCTACAGCTCCGATTTGATCCATAGCCTGGGAAGCTCCATGTGCCATGGGTGCAGCCCAAAAAAGACAAAAAAGAAAGAAAGAAAGAAAGAAAGAAAGAAAGAAAGAAAGAAAGAAAGAAAGAAAGAAAGAAAGAAAGAAAGAAAGAAACACCTGAGGGAATGGAATATAAAGAAAATATTTAAAACATGGCACAAAATCAAAGGAGAGATAATACTGCCACTCATGGTGTCAACATTCTTTCTATAAGTCCTAGGTTACTCAGGTCATATTCTAATATATTGTATTCACTCTGTAGGTAAAATTCGCCCCATTTAAAAAGGGGTGAAATTTGAAAGGAGAGAAGTAATTTTTCCTGCCGTATTACATGACAATTAAATGGGGAGTTTCTGAGCTGGCCACAATCGAAAAATCACTCAGGGTCATGTAAGAGCCTCAAACGCAGTTTTCTTCCCACATTAATGCTCATTGTACCTTGTCAATATTGCATACCAGAGCTTATATAGAAAAAGGCCTAAGAAAGAGGGAAAGCTTAAATAAGTTATCTCTAAAGTCTTAGAGGAGGATGAGTTAATAGTTAAGTCAATCTGAGCTACTCAAATGACCAAATTTTTTAAAAAAAGAAGAAAAAGAAAACAGGTCTTTCTTTAGAACAGTGATAAAAAAGGGTTAGCTTAGGCTAGCTGAATAATAATGCAAACAGACTTCAACTGCCCCACTGAGTCTCTCCAGGGGTAGAAAGAGGAAAGAACTACTTGGTAACAGTTTATATTTAACCACAAGACTGGCTTAGCCAGGGATCCAAGTTTTTCATAGGGTGAGTGCATATGGTCAAAAAGCCAAAGATGATGCGGTTTGACGGGCATGAATTCTACAAATGCAGGGTAGCCTGCAGAGTGCCGCTCAAACATCCCTGAGGTCCTCAACATTTACTGATCTTAACATCTTCAGGAAGATCCGGAGTGATTTTCTTACATGTCCCGAGTTTCCTTCTCCTAATTCCCACAAAAAGGTTTTTTGTTTCATTTAACTTTTCTGCTTGCCCTAGTTCCAATAATTAAATTAAGAAAATCACCCAAGACTAAATGCTAAAATCAGAAGACATACATTTCTTCAGACAACTCAACACATACTGTTTCGGAAATTTTGTCTTTCATCTCAAGCAGAAATTTTCACATTGACAAGTTTCTTTTGATAAGTTAATCCCAAAAAGACAATGCCAAGAAAAACACTTACACGTTTATTTTTATTAGGAAAAATTCTCACCTATTTACGGGGAAAAAACAGCCACACACAACCCTTTATCTCTGATGACAAAGCCAGAGGGAGACCCTCATGGTGGCAGGTCATAAATCCTACCCCAAGATCGCAAATACAGCTGTAAGAAAACTCTCCCAAGAAAAATATATGGCACTAGAAAAACCACAAGGGAGATGAGTGAGAAATTAAGAGCACATCTATCATTCGACAACTTTTCAAAGAGTATTTTTCACAGTTTATTTACTTTAAAACTGTTTCAAAGTAATTAGGTAACCCAAGGATGAAGGCCTGGAAAACAGAGACACATCTCTTATATTCCTCTTCGCTCTCTATACTAACAACGGGGCCTAGGACATGTGGAACACACACAAACTATTTCCTGAAGGAAGAGAGCTCATTTGGAAAAGGGCAGGAAAGGAAACCCAATACAATGACCACTTCAGCCAAAGGACTATTGAGTGGTTGCAGTGAGGTGACATTGTTTCCTACAAATTTCATTCACTCTGTATAAAGGAGATACAGGGCAAATTTTACCAAAGCCAGAATTATTAATACACTTGCCCCCAAATTTACTTTCTGTGAAATTAAAAAATTAAACTAAAATCTGACATGTCCAAGAACATGGGTTAGTGGTTAAAAAAAGTAAAATTAAGAAGTAAGTTCAGTGCATTCCTTCACCATGAATTATTCATAAGAAGCAGATTTCCATGATTTCAATTGGAAAGGATCTAAAATTATAATTCTCAGAGATCTGTCAACAGGTATTGCCCCTAAACAAAGATGTCTTCTAATTTCATATTTATCTCTTCTCAGCAAAAGGCTTTTATCATTTGCTAAAAACCGTATTCATGAACCCACTCCATTTAAGCGTTTTCAATCTGACATATCCACTGGAATCTACAGTGGTCTAATAACCATATGCACATCATGATTTTTACCAAAGTGAGTCATTATTGGAAAACAGAAATTGTGAGGTGTTGCTCTTTTTGCACATTACATATTTAAGTGCAGGTTCATCTAAACTATGCTATTAACTATCAAAGTCCAGGTAATTCGTGATTTTTAAAATCTACTTCCTAACACTTCTTTTAAAAAAGGAAATTTTAAATATTCCAACACGTATAACTTCACACATATCACAGCTTCCCGGTGTTAGGGGTAGACATTATCTGCATCACTGTCCAACCATAAAAACTGAGGGTCAAAGACGATCAATAACTCAGTAAACAATGTGTCAACAGCGAGACAGAATCTGTAACTGGAGACTCCTGATTCTCAGGTATTTTCTCCAATAATATATTCATATAGCCTGAACAATACAACAGCAAACACTGACAGCCTATTCTTCACTGAATATATTCACAACAAAACTGCCCTCTTTCCTTCTAATTAGCTGTGGTTCTTAAAATACCTCGCTAAGTGGGTTGAAAGTCATGGCCACTGACAATGTGAAGACAGCTTCCTCTTCTTCCAGCTGCCTACATGTAACATGCAGGAGGAACAATTTTACTGCTCTGAATGAAGATTCCCATAATTGTTGAGAGAAGAACCTAAAGAGCATTTCTCATCTCAACAGCCATAATTTATCCTCAATTACCTACCTATCAACACAATATTTCATATTGTCTGAACCAATAAAGAAAAGATGTAGAAGGGGTCTGCCTAATGTAAAAGTGTTCAAATAGACCTTTTGGTTGTTTCACATTCTCTGAATCACAGCCCAATCAATTTTACACCTGTCCTCTTACCTGCCCATCGAGGAAAGAAGATAAGCTAGACTGACAAGTACAAGAACAGTGAAGCACCCAACCTGAGGACTGTAAGAGAAAAGTATTCTTCAGCTTAAACTTCTCATCTCATCAACAGTTGTATTTCTATCTCCAAGAGCAGCCTTTTAGAAGGAATGTTGAAATGGGTAGGAAAGTAGGGCTTCTTTTAAAATGACTACTTCATTCTGGTAAAACAATTCACCTGCTACATTAAAAAAAAAAAACACTTAAAATTTGTGTTGATCTGGAATATTACAACTTTGGTAAGAAATAATAAAGACAATGGGTTGCTTAAGAAATGCATTTCTACCATCGACAGAGGAGTGGATAGGGAAGATATGGTACATACACACAATGGAATACTACTCAGCCATTAAAAGGAACGAATTACCAACATTTATAGCAACATGGATGGACTTAGAAATTATCATGAGAAGTGAAACCAGTCAGACAATTAGACAGCAACACCTAATGCTACAGCTTACATGTGGAAACTAAAAAGACACAATGAACCTCTTTGCAGAACAGACAATGACTCACAGACTTTGGAAAACCTTGGTTTTTCAAATAAGACAATCTGGGGGGTGGGGGGATGATGCACTGTGGGTTTGGGATACAAAATCTGTAAAATTGACTTGTGATGATTTATGCACATCTATAATTGAAATAAAATCCATTAAGAAAAAAAAATGCAGTTCTACTAAAGCTTTACAAAAAAGAATATGGAAGCTGGAGCCAGTAAAAGAGCCCAAAATTAAAATCCTAGGATCCCAGCTCAAAGTACTGTTTCCTACAACATTATCCTTCGCGCTGTGATTATCCTTGCTTTGTGCCTTTGACTCACCAAGAAAGAATACGGAATAATTATGCCAGGGGAGCTACAATACTGTGTTTACTTCAAATAAACCTTTTAGCACATTTGCAGTCACTTTTTCATTATCTTAAAATAAGCCAATATAAATCACATATTTAAAATCCTTGCCAAGTTTATACAACTGACTGGTAACAGAAATGCCCCTGTATCTATGAAAGTTTTCATTTCAGCATTAATTTAGAAAAATAAAAAGGCGCAAATCGTGTCTTATGTTCCTTGGTTTGAACCCTAAAGAACTCACCCACAAAGAAGCACAGCTGCCTCTTCTAGAGATGACAAGCCCCCAAAGAGTTCTCGGTACCGGTGATCCTAGACTCACCTCTCTTAAGCCTGAAAAGCACTTCCATAAACCAAAGGCTTCTGGCATCCCCAACTGCCACCCTAATATAAGCATCCAGCAATGATCACCATGAAAAAAAAGATTCCTTTCTTTAAGGCCTTTGCACTATTTCCCTTAAAACCTGTTCCATAGTCCCCTAAAATTTTTCATTTTACTTTTCTAGTACACCACATTCAATTCTACCTAACTGAAAAATTTCTCAATTAAAAAATGGATCCTTTCAAAATATACACTGTTCTAACAAGTGGAATCATCCATTTCCGACCTAGTAGGACTGTGTTTCTCACATGTCACTCAGACTCATTAAGGCAAAGTGAACTCAGATTTGCGGGGGAACATGGCAGAAGACATATTAGGAAACAGACAGGGCTGATGGGATAGGAATGCCTATGGGGGTCACACAACACCAAGAGAAAGTTCTTAAAGGCATAAAAATGTGTGCAGTTCTATACCATACAAAGAAGTTTTGGCTTGGTCTGTAAATAAAATCACGGCAGTGGAAACTCTTGGAGCAAGAAACAGGATTCAATTTGCATGTTGTCACGATTACAACAGAAGGAATTGGGGGGATGGACTGAAGAATGGTGAGGTGAGAGGCTAAGAAGCCAGGAAAGAAACTACGGAGATAGCCAAGGAAAGGAGAACCTAAATGCACTGGCAGGCAGGTGGAAAGTGGTAAATGGAGAGGGACAGATGAGAAATACACAGGACATAAATCTAGAAGACATGCGGATATGAGGAGTGAATGGAAGGAGAGGATGACTTCCAGGTTTCTAGCACGAGCAGATTTATGGGTTGGAGTTTAGCAGACGGTGTGCACATTAACTAAGGGAGGAAATGGAAAAGGAAGAGCAAATTTAGGATAATTCTTGTAGAGTTCAATACAAAACATGTTGAATTTGAAATGCTTATGAATGATCCAGATGAAAAAAAAGAAAAAGTGATACACACCTGAGTTTATGAACCTGGAAGCTTAGAAGAAAGGTCTGGATTAGACATTTAAATGGAATTTGCAGCTAAAAATATTGAATCTACCAGAATGTAACTTCCTCCAAGGAAGAGATGTTTGTCAGTTCATTTCCTATATACAACTAAAATTATGTCTGACCATAGGAATACGTGGTCAATAAACATTTAATGAATGTTCACCAAGGCAAAATGAGTTGTGTGAGAGTACACTTTAGTAAGTACACTTTATAGGATTTTTTTTTTTTTTGAGAAACTCACTAGGAAACCATGATTTCTAAAAGTTTCTAAGAAAGTATTTCCAGTGAGTTCCCATCGTGGCTCAGCGGAAATGAATCTTTTTTTTGTTTGTTTGTTTTTTTGTCTTTTTGCCTTTATGTAAAGCCGCACCCGCGGCATATGGAGGTTCCCAGGCTAGGGGTCTAAAAGAAGCTGTAGCCGCCGGCCTTTGCCACAGCCACAGCAACGCAGGATCTGAGCCGCGTCTGCAACCTACACCATAGCTCATGGCAACGCTGGATCCTTAACCCACTGAGCAAGGCCAGGGATCGAAGCCGCAACCTCATGGTTCTTAGTCGGATTCGTTAACCACTGAGCCACGAAGGGAACTCCCGGGATATGAATCTGACTAGTATCCATGAGGACAGAGGTTTGATCCCTGGTCTCGCTCAGTGGGTTAAGGATCCGGCATTGCCGTGAGCTGTGATGTAGGCCACAGATAAAGCTCAGATCCTGCGTTGCTGTGGCTGTGGTGTAAGCTGGCAGCTGCAGCTCCAATTTGGCCCCTAGCCTGGGAACCTCCATATGCCATGGGTGTGGCCCTATAAACACACACACACACACACACACAAAGAATTTACAAAACCAAAAAAAAACAACTTACAAAGTATCTTCTAGAAAAAAATAACTGCTAGTTAGCACATTTGGAACTGCTCCATAATCTACTCCTGGGATCACTAATTGTACAATCTCCTATTGATATTTTCACTATAAATTTGAGGACTAAATATCTATACAAATATTCCCTTTAAATATTTTAGAACATTTGAAGTTCTGTTTGCATTCAAAATAACTGTCTACCTCCAGTAAAAAGAAATGACAGGAGTTCACATTGTGGCTCAGCAGTAGCAAACTCGACTAGTATCTGTGAGGATGCGGGTTCGATCCCTGGCCTTGCTCAGTGGATCTGGCACTGCTGTGAGCTGCAGAGCAGGTCACAGATGAGGCTCGGATCTGGCATTGCTATGGCTGTAACTATGCCTGCAGCTACAGCTCTGATTCAACCCCTAGCATGGAAACTTCTATATGCCATGGGTATAGCCCTAAAAAGACACACACACACACACACACACACACACACTCACACACACACTCACACACAAGAAATGACAGAAAGTGATAGATTTTTTTTTCCATTTTGTGAAAAGTAGCATTAAAATCTCCATCTCTGGACAGAAATATGACTTTCCCATACCAAGAGTTCCAAAAGCAAATGGTTACAACCGGGTTTATAATCTCAGCAAAACCATTCCTAGAAGATATATCTATTTTTGTGGTTCATGTTAGAAACATGGCAGTTTGTGAAAACACTGGCCAGCCATTAAGGTGTTAATAAAATTACTGGGCCAGGTAATGCCTAGTAAATTGCACCTGAAGTGAAAATGTGAGATTGCCAAAGTCTTTACCTGTAAAACCAAGAACCCGAGAGAATTGATAAACAGCTCTGTTGCCAACATTTACTGATGACTTCATTAGGACAGAGCATTATTCTCAAAAGTTTATTTAAAAGGCAGAGGGAAATGGCACAGTGGGAAAGAAGCAGTTTTAAAGAACTTCAGTATATATGTCTGAAGGTTTTCACTCTCTAAGAGATGCTCAGTCACATCTTCCTCAGAACTGCACTCCAGGCACCAGTCTCAGCCTCACTTACGTTGAGAGCTTTCTACGAGGTCAGATGGCTCTACCAAGCTGTGGACACCTCAAGGGCAGAGTTACCGTGGTTATACAGCCTTTCTGTTAGGTCAGAGTCTCTCCTGTAAGATCCGCACACAAAGAATGCTCAAGGTTTGCTGAAAGAGCAACTATGGGCAGAATGAATTAATCAGGCTGCTTAAAAAGGAAATAACATCAGATCCTAAGGTATCTCCTAAAGTCAAAATATTTTAGACAGAGGGTCTGTGGGACATGATTTTACAGTGCAAAGATACACTCTTCATGCTCTGATACTAAAAATAGTTTCTGTTTTTATGGTAAAAAAGGAGAACCCCACAAAAATATTTGTACATCAAAAGAGTACTCAGTAAGTTCCACCTCACTCCCACCCACCATCCCCTCTGTCTCTGCTGCTTGTCTAATCTCTTTTGGATTATCTCTGAAAAACGGAAGGCTGAAGTTTCCTGAGCCAGCTTTTCCTGGCTGCACTAGCAGTTTTACTGAACTGATGGCCAGGACACTGGGACAACAGACTGCTGATACATTCTGTGGGAGAACAGTAACTCCATCCGCCAGAAGGGCAGTGATTTCTTGGATTAAATTTTTGCATGGTGTGAATGTGCTGATCATCAGTATCTCATTTTACATTCACATCCTCAGAGAGGGAAAACAGAAGTCATATTATATTGTGTTTTTTTCTCTCCTGTAGGTAATTAAATCTGGAATGCAACAAGAGCATGCAATTAGCAGTGTCATCAATTAAAAAAAAATATTATTCCAACCTCCAATCATTCAACTTTAACTTAGGAAGCACACCTCCTTCTCTGGGCCAGGCAGTGTGCTACAAACACTGTATTGGAGAAAATGGCTATGATACTTTGCTTCCGGAGAGCCTAGTGCCTAGCAGAAGGGGCAGAAAGGATCCAGAAAAGAAAAATCTATGATTATAAATTGTGTTAAGCTTTAGGAAATTAAAACAGTGGGTGCAAAGGAAAATGGACTAAAGACAGACCCTGAGACAGAGGGGCAGGAGTCAGAAACAGAGGGAAACCTGAGGTAAAGCTGAAGAAACAAGAGAGCTAAGCACTAGAGCTCATAGGAGTCTGAATTTTAATTAGAAGACACTGAGAAGACAAGCAGATTCATATCTGGGAGTAATATGACCAAATGCATATTTTTTAAAAAGCCTCCGGCTAGTTGCAATATAAAGAATGGATAGTAAAGGCTTGAAAATGGATGTGGGAAACACATAAGGTATCTCAGTTTTTCAAGGCAAGGACAGCCCTGTTCAAACAGGCTTTAAGAATTTTACTTTCCTACGTGCAACATAAGCCTAGGCCCTTTTGTGTGACAGAGTAATGTCCTCAGATAGCTTGACTTTAGGTGGGGAGAAAAGCATGTATACAGCCAACTCTAAAACAGGGTACAGGTGCTCCCTGGTGGCTCAGCAGGTTGGGGGTCCAGCACTGTCACTGTGGCTTGGGTCATTGCTATGGTGTGGGTTCGATCCCTGGTCCAGGAACTTCCACATGCCACAGGTGCAGCCAATAAAATAAAAACAAAAACAAAACAGGGTACAAAATGAAAAAGTTCAAGAGTGGATTACAAATAGGGTGACCATATATCCTAATTTTCCAGGAGGTCTAGATTTATGCTTATTGTTCCAAGGTAATTATTAATAGTGCCCCCTTTCACACTCAGAAACGTCCTACATTAGGTGAGCAAGATGAGGGTCACCCTAGTTATAAACAAAGGGTCATGGGAGTTCTGAAGAAAAGACAATTAATTCTGAGGGAAAAGATCCTAAAAACTCCCATGAAGAAGCAGAGTTGAAGTAGTCATTGCAAGACAAATACGACTGCTGAGGAAGGCCATTCCAAATGAAGGAAATAGCATATGCCCAGGCAAAACCATGTGGAGAAAGCACAGGGCTCTGGGGAAAGAACCGCAACTGTAGCTACCGCTTGGTGTTTATGGAGGGCAGGGGGTGGGAGACCCAGCTGGAAAGGCATGCTGGAGCAAACTTAGGGCATCTTTAAAGGCCCTACACCATCGGGGCTTTGATTTTATTTTCACTGGCTAGGAAGGTCACTGAAATTTTCTTAACAAGAGCATACAACAGCAATGAGCAAAACAATACTGAGCTATGCTAAGAATCCAGGCAAGATGATCAGTATATAAATGTTGAGGGAAAAGGAGCACCATTGGCCAAGGAAGCAAGAAACTTGGTGGCAAAAGCATTTTGTAACTTCGAGAGCAAATACATTCAGTGGTTTCCCATGCAATCCTGACGGGGCTGAGAAGCAAGCAAGAGACTGGAGAGAAGGAGAGTGTGAGATGAAAGCCGAAAAGCTGAAAGTCTAGCCTGAAGGCAAGCTCCAAGACAGAAAAGGAAGGAAAAGGATGGGCTGTCAGGTTTAAGAGGAGGCAGAGAAGAGCTGAGTCAGAATCATCAGCGAAAGGTTTTCTAAACACCATATCCTTCTCTTTCAATACTCTGGTATGTCAATCTGTCTCCTCACTGGACCTGGAGAACCCAGGGGGCAGGTGGCCTAGACTCATTCCCTAAGTGATTCGAATACACCCACCTTCACATACAGCTACACTATAAGAGCCCCTCAATAACTTGCCCTAGTCCTCCTCATACTCATTTGAGAAATACAGAATGAGTTTTAATATGAGGAGGAAGGAGGCAGATGAAGATAAATTATGCAAATGGGCTGCTTAACTTCCAGAAAGTACCATTCAGCCTTCTAGAATGGGAGCTAAGCCCACTACCCAGCTTCATATTTCATCTGAAAGGCAGGGGTTTTTCCATCATCCTCATTATTTCTTAGCAAGATTGGATAATAGCATTTTTTTCAATCAAAAGTTATTACTAATAGTCTTACTCATACAGTGTGATGATTTCATTAGCAACTGTTCAGGGGATCATTTTGCACTAATCTCCAGGGGAATAGCATTTCTGGCCTCACAGCAATGCATCAAAAACAAATGCTACCTACTGTTGACACACTTCGGGCAACTGCTAAATCGTAAAGTATAGGTTTTGCTACTTAAACAAAACATCTTCTGAGGGCTTTTGTTCTGTTTGGTTTTAGAAGGAAAATATTTCCTTTTTAATTCATGGAACCTAAACTATAAATTCAAGTGTAACATTTTATTATATTGAAGCTTTCTTACCGATGAAGAAAACAGTTAATGTTCTTTAGGCTCACCTAATACATAGGCAGTATTTTCAGATTTCATTTGCACCTGCCCCCCATATTGCCAACGAATACCACCAATTTTTATAATATAGAGGATTCCTAAAACTTATAAACCTGCAGAGCACATACCACTGTGTTGCTAAAAGAAGAAAGTAATAAGAGGAAGGTAAAAGAAACAGTAAATGAAGAAACTTCAATTAGCAGGTATATAAAAAGCTGTGTTATTGAGGGAGCTGGGAGGTTAAAGGAGAGGAGAAGACAACAGAAGTAATCAACTGAGCCTACATTCTAGTAAACTATCAAAAACCATAAATGAAAATATCACTTTTTGTGATGTCTATAGCATTTGGAAGAAACAGTTCTCTTTTTTTTCCAGTAACATTTTGAAAAATGACTCAATTAGTAAATATACGGGAGGAGAATATGATCTAGTATTGATAAAATTATTTCAAACAGGATATACTTTAAACACTTTAAAACTTGTTACAAGCTTTTCAAATAGCACAGTAATGGTCGTTTTCTCTTTTCTTATAATAATAATAACAACAACAAGAAGGATGTGATTCAGGTAACTAAACGTATGACTCTTGCAACACCTGCACTGGAGCTGCTTAACGAACTTGGTGCCACCATCTGATCCCCACCCCGGGGTCTTGTGGTCCCACCAGTTGAAGGTGATGCCTAGAAATCTGCATGTTAACAAAAACCCCAGAGTTGTTCTGGCATAGGTGGTTCAAAGACCACCCTTTAAGAAACATTATTCTGCGTGTTCCTAACCATAAAATGCAGCTTCTCAATCTAATTATATCCAATCGCAGGCACTCAGAACCGTCACTGGCAGTTAGGACCATCTAGCTTTGCACCATGGGATTTCAAGATGTGTAACGCCAGTGCTTCCTAAGCAATCGCAGGTGTACAGTGGTCGCAGAATGACCTGCTCCAACAGTGTCACTGCAGGCAGAGGCACTGGAGAAGTGGCAGCTTCTGCAGAGCTGTGATCAATGAATGCAGGTCAAGTGTTTCTGCTGCCCTCACAGCAAACTGTGTCAACCCTCATGAATGATACCAAGTGGGCCTGTACAGGACTTGCCCGAGTTTGTGAGCCATTTAGGTTTCGTGTGTGTGTGTGTGTGTGTGTGTGTGTGTGTGTGTGTGTGAACACTAGTATGAGGACACATACACCCCTAGGTGTGAAAAGACCCTGATCTCCTCTAAGAACTTTGTTCTTCCTGCTTAGTATAAAATCATCACTGCTTACATGAAGAAACAAAATGCTCCAAAATTCATTTAGAATACCCAAATAGGTTCTTTTAAACATCACTGGGACCCAGCAGTAACTCAAGTGCATTAAAACAGTTGGGTTCCCGTGGCAAAACAGGTCTAATGGAACTGAGGGTTAAGTACAGCAAGGGGTGTGTCATCAAGGTCCCCTCAACCCTCAGGGACCCTCTAAAAGCAAATATCAGTCCTAGTCAAACAAGGCATATAATTCAAGATGGTTTTATCCCGCAGTACTCACTGAGATCTTCAAGGGAAAGCTAAAAAGGATGCAGTAATGTTGTATCTGTCTTCATATTTAATTAAAAAGAGAGCTAACGGCACTTCCAAGAGGGAGGTCATTCCTTGTTCAGCACAAGATTTCTCCGTGCAAATCCGTTTTGAGAATGGGCAATAAAACAGTTTGACATATAAACACTTACAAAAGCTACCATTTCAGAAATGCTACTGATGCTTTTGCTAACGACTCTGAAGATGAGGTACAAACGACAATCTCCGCAGCTGGAGGCGACTGTAAGAGATCAGGAGCATCATCCACTGTCCAAGTCCAATCAAAGCCTCCATTCCCTCATTGTGCCTGGAGGCCCCAACTGCCTTCAACAGCACTGTATCACAGGAGAAGGTTTATCAGGAACAAAAGTTGTAGGCAAGACCTTGAACACAGTATCTCAGACCTCAGAATATCAGATCATCATTTTCACCTGCACAGTAACTATACAGCAGAGGAAGAAAGAAGAAGGATGTCCTACAAAAAACTAACGACGATGACTACAAGATGTTAGTGGATTTAAAATAAGAACCTTACATGGTTAAATGCACTTAAAGAGAACCATACAAAGGTGAGCCCTGGGCAGATGGCGTGGTTTCCAGCCCAGTGAGTACACATTTGGCTCCCTGGGCAGGATGAGACATTCGGCTCTGCCTATATGCACAGACTGAATCTTCAGACACACTGTTAGCTTTTCCTCCTTAGAAAAAGAATTACAAATTGGGCATTAAGATATCCAACCGTTCTCAAGTAACATTTGCTTGAGAGTTGCCTGGGCATGCCTTAAAGCCCACCCACAATTTCATTTTCAATTAGCAGCTCCTCGAAAGGCAGTAATGAAAGCAGTTGCTAAAGAGCATTCAGATGTCACTGAAAGACTGCAAACCCAAACTGTAAATAGCACATTGTGACTCGCCTGTCACCACCATCAACTCCCACGGGAATCTCGCAACACGTGGCTATCACAACCATCTGTTCACCAACACCACTGTAAACCACGCGGCTACCCACCCACCCACTCCCACCTCCCACTCATTACCTGTCATGTACAGACTTGTGTGGAGATGCAGCTGCTGTACCCGGAGATTAGAATGCAGAACACACAGAGGCTTATTTCAGCTCTACAGTTAAGATCTAGCCTCACGCAGGTAAGATTGTATCATTAGAAAAGGGAAACTGTACCATTATGTTAACACAGAAATGCAGTTTTAATATAAATAAAGAAAGGGAGTTCTATCTAGCCTCATCAACGATCAAAAGTGCAGTGGCTAAATCTTATAAAGACACAAACACACTCCCTCACCCCTCAGTCACCAGTACTATAGGAATTTACAGTACACGGAGTTAAGAATCCTTCCTGTCACCACGCATCTTACTCTTCTAACAATATTCAGGATATTTAAATGGCCTTACATAAAGTTCCACGACATATACATATAATGCATTCTTACTTTGGGATTAGTGAATGTCACTATTTTATCACACAAGTTTAACAGGTCTCAAGATCGCTCAAGCTGAGTTACTTTACTACCCATTCTTTTAATTGCAGTTCCTTTTCCAATGCTGCCTATTTTCTCCCTGTGGGTTTTATTTTATGAAGTGGTAGTCAATGCGCTATGTCCCTTGTAAGTCAATTTTTACTAAATTTTAATCAGAAGTTATATATGTCACTTGGGATAAAATTTATTACTGGCCACTTCACTCCAAACCTCTGTCACTGAAGTCACGTGATGTTTATGCTCATGCTTGCCAACATTCAGGGCTGATGGAATTTCTGCCAGACAGCAATGTAAGGAGTCAAAAGGCACCAAATAACTCTAGAACTTATAAAATATCATGGCTTCTAAATATTCAAGTTAAAAAATAAAAACTTTATACAATTTGTTGTTATATTAAGCCCAGGTTTTCCAATACCAAACAAATACCACTAGTACAATACACAACTAATTCTGAAAAGAGACAAGCCTAAGTTGGAGGTTCCTCAATAAACAAATGTTTATACCTGGCTTCCTGTCCCTATTTCAAATCAATCAAGATTCCAAGAGCCAATTTCACCCCACCCTCATTCCCAGTTTTTTCTTATATGCTTTCATTCTTATTTCTGTAGTCGGGCAAAGGGAAAAAGTAGTGTGCAACTTAAGTGCATCAGGTGGGAAAATAATTTTATTTAATATCTCAGTTTGTAATGTTGGCATGACTACACAATTTTTGAAAAGCAAACGAAATTTCAATTTTAAACCTGAAACTCTGAAGTACGAAGTAAAAATGATTTAACTCTGCTCACATTTCCTGATAGCAGCTCAATATACCTTCAGTCATTTAACCATCATAACAAATATATTTATGAAAGAGCACCTAGTAAAGTTCATGTCTTTTCACTACTAGAATGCCTAATTACATTAGTGCTCCAAATGCTCTGATTGCCAGAAACCTGTAGGCTCTAGAGTCGAGATGGATAAATACCTGTGTGATTTCAGCCTGGATTTCCACCCAAAACTAATTAGCAGGTCTTCGGCAATGTGACTTGATCTGGATCTGTCTAATCAAAGTTTTCCATTATAATCCTCCTTTGCAAGTCAATTTCTACCAGTAACAAATGTCACCAAAGAGTCCTCTGACAATCTGAGTGAGTCCCACTGAAATAAAGGGTTCCCTGTGGTAGTAACTGCTAAGGACAAGAGCATGTACACAACATATTGCTTCATCAGGATGGATGGATGCAAGTTCAGCTGGTGGCTTAACCACCTGGGCCTTTTACCAACATAACCACTTACTCAAGTAAGGCTAACAGGCAGTGCCCATACCCACAGCAGACACAGCCACCACACAAAGCTTTGAATAACAGCTCTACTTCTACAGACTTGGCACTGAGATCAATCCTTCCTCTTCCTACAGATCAGTATACACATTTGGAGCTACAGATCCTCCACCACATTTGACTCGTACTAGATTCTCAGAGAGAGGAGCAAATTTCTGTTCTTTACAAGCAATAGCTACCTAGATCAACTTGTATTGAGATTTTTAAACTACATAAGCCATTCTCGTCAGCAAAGTTAGTCTTTCACTGCTGGGCTCCGGAAATGTTCCCAAATCCCTTTATCTCCTAAATGGTGTCCTCAAATGGCAATCTCGGCAAGATGGCTCTCTCTGGGAAATTCTGTCCTTATATGAAGGGTTTGGGGGCACCTCAAATTCAGTTAGGGGGGAGAATCTGAGGTTTATTTTGATGGTCCGTCCTGCTGTTATTTAGAAGAGTTCATAGAACCTAAAAATTCCTCCTCGTTCACTTAAGCCTTCTTCATCTGGTTTGGTTTATACTAGAGAGGGAAAGGACAGACTAATGGACTAAGTGGAGATTTAGAAATATCCACTCAGAGCCAAATCTGAGAGTACTCTGAACTCTCATCAACTTTTCCTCGTCATTTCTCTATTTTTAAAAACCCTTTGCTCTCAGAGTTTTCAACAACGAAGTACTACATTTTTAAAGCATCCCCTGTGGTCCAGAAGTTAGATGTAGTGAAAGAAAATTAAACTCACAGCCCCCTGAGGAGTTAAGTTTTCCCAAAATGCATCTGAGGAAGTTGAGACTTGGCCAAAAGGTTTGTCAGCAGGTGATTTGATTGTGTTGTTCAGTAGTTGTGCAATTAGAGAGCAAAGACCTACTGCCCTCTATTTTGATTCTCCCACTCCCAAGTCAAAGTAGGGACAAAATAAACCTACGATATCCTTATTAATAAGAGCCCAAACTTTTTTATATGATGCTTGAGTACTTACATCATGGGCAAATAGGTCTGTGTAGGAAACCATAAGCACAGGGGTATCAGAAAGACATGTACGCTTTTGTGTAACAGTGAACTGGTTCCTTTCTTCATTTTTAAAAACCCCTTTGGAAATTAAGAGAGTTCCAATTTCCCACATTAAAAAAAGAAACCATTTTACAAGACAGTTGCCAACTCAGTATCTTCTAAATCCATGTGTATTTATACTTCAAAACGTAGTCCAACAAATAAGTTTCATTTGGGGTAGCTAGGTGCTCATTAAAACAGTTTTATTTTTAACAATATGGAAAAACATTATGAGAACTGAGGTTTTATAATCAGCAAGAGAAGGAGAAAGCAGTCTGGTCTTAGAATTACATGTCTCTCCTATAAAAGTATGTAACTGCACTCTCCCAGTAAAAAGATTAGTTGCCTTCAATGAAGTTTCGGGGGGGGGGGGACTATTATTTCCTCTCCACTAAGGAGTAACATCTTCCCATAGTTACAGAAAAGCTGTGCATTAAGTTGTATGCTTAAGGAGTAACAATTCCTAATAAGATACAAATCTAATCCACTCTCACCAAGTCAAAAACAAAGACTAAATTCTCACCTCCTACTGCCCTCTTTCATCTGTAGTTTTTCCAATTATAACTCCCTCAGTGAGAGGCACTAAACAACAATCCGTTTGTTTAAAAATTCTTCTAAAGGCCCACTCTCATCTCAAGGTTTCCTCCCAGCTAAGACGGTTAAAATTCTGTTGCTTTATCTAGTAAGAGGCAAAGACGGGGGAAAAAAAGTTATTTTAATGTGTACAGGCATCTGGAATGATAGGAAAGCAATCTCAGATACGCTCAGCCCAAGTTGTGGACTAGCTCCTGTAACCATTAAACACATCTGTGTGTCACCTTTTAAAACCAAGGATCACACAACAGATGGCACTTGTATGTGCTGACATCCCAGGAAGGAGTCTCACTCCTCTCCTTTAATGTCTTCACAGAGCCAACTGCTTACAGACTCCAAAACTAAATTACTTTCAGACTTCCTTTGCAGACTTCAACAACACTACGCATCCCTGTGTTATTCAAAAACCTTAAGAATCGTGGAACTGAGAAACCATCTAGGCCAAACTCTCATTTTACAGATGAGTAGCAACAAGGTTTCAATAGTACATGTGATGCTACTAATAGTATAAATGAAAAGCTCTATCTCAATTATCAATTTCTGTCTCCCTTCCTATTGAAAAAATAACACTTGAATTCACTTGAATTGCACAGTGTATTCTGGCATGAACACTGAAGATAAAAAAAAAACACCTTTTTTTTTTTTTTTGTCTTTTTTGGGCTGCACCCGCGGCATATGGAAGTTCCCAGGCTAGTGGTCTAATCGGAGATGTCACTCCCAGCCTACACCAGAGCCAAAGCAACACCAGATCAGAGCCACAACTGTTACCGACACCACAGCTCATGGCAACACCAGATCCTTAACCCACTGAGCAAGGCCAGGGATTGAACCAGAAACCTCATGGTTCCTAGTCGGATTCATTTTTGCTGCACCACTATGGGAACTCCAACACCATTTGTTTTGAAAACGCTTGCACAGGCCGAAGATTCAATTCATTCTTTCCTTCTCTGTGATTTGTAAAAAGTGAGTCATACTAATTGCTTTTCAAATATTTTCCCTAAAACAAGGAAAGCTTTGATTTCAAATACCCATTAGTACCAGAAGGTTGATCATTAAGACCAAAAAGCTACTCGAATTAGAGACATAAAAGCCCTAGCCTTCTTTTATGATCATAAACTCTTTCACCAGAGGACAAAGCCGAGAGAAGAATTTTGAGGAAGAAGAACAGAAAAGTCAGACCAAGGTCTGGGAGTAAAGAGAGTCAAGGATGAGGAACCACAGCTTTGTGTAGGCTCAGAATTAAATTAATTTCTTGCCTGAAAGGGTAAGAATGCTTCCTCCCACCCTGCTGGGACAGAGGGCCTTGAGGAGAGGCGGTGGGCACTTTCCCCCATAACTGGCACAGAGGGACTTGAGTTAGGAGTCACAGATGCCACCAGAATATTATCTTTAATAAAGCCCATCCCCTCCTCCCTCACCCCCCTCTGTCCTCCCACCAAAATAAATTTTTTTTTTTTTAAATCTTCATCTAAATATGGCTGCCTTCAACTTCCCAAGTTCTTTCTCGGCTCTCCAAACTCTGCAGTTTATCCTGTTTCTCCTTGGGCTTTCCTACACCATTTCTGTGACCACGATCGCTGCCCCTGACCAAACCAACTCCTGGAGTTTCTAAAAATCCTTGTAGACTCCCTGCATCCCATGACCTGGAGTCCTCATCTCAAACCAGGAAAGCAGAATAGACAGAGAAAGAGAAGCAAGGCAGAGATATCTGGGTCTAAACCCTGGCTCTGTCCCTGCCTGCTAAGTGGTCTCAGACAAACCACTTTACTTTTTAAGCCCCAGTTTTCCCATCTGTACAGTAATCATTAATATCTTCCACTGCCCAGCGTTGTTGTGAAAATTGTATACTACACCACGCAAACTCCCTCACTGAACGACTATAACGTGCTATGCATTAGATAAATGTTAGTAACAACTATTATAACACCAAACTGGCATTTCATCTTAGGACACAGAAAACCTGCCACGTGTCAGGTCTGGGAACACTTCCCTGAGAGCTCGCTGAGTCCAGACTGAAAGCATTATTCCAGGTTATTTTTTCAGGAGTTGATCCACCAGGTTCAACTGTGACACCAAACTGACCACTAAATCTTATTGAGGTTCTTGGTTCTTCCAATAAACTAAAATTGATCACCGAAAGTACATTCTTGATTCTTTCTAAGAATGATTTCCAAACTGGCTTAACCATTTTAACAAAGAGTAAGTTTCTAAGATGCCAGATCTCAGTGCCTCACCTCCTCAGCAATTCTGATTCATCAAGTTCTAGGGTGGAGCCAGGAATGTGTTTAATAAGGCTCATGATACAATTCTAACAATCTGTGAGGTTTTGGAACCACTGTTTTGTATGATCCCAGCTCTTCTCCCTCCGCAGAGGAACATCTGCAAACTGGAAATTACCTGTTCAGCTTCTAATTAGCAGCACCTGCTCTGTGAACTACAACCCCCCCCCGCCCCCGCACCTCAGCTTCCTTAAGTGATAGTCAATCCCACCCAGAGGTCCCACCAAAAACAAATAAAACACACCCAGGACGCAGGTAACTGAGCAGGTACTACAGCCTCTGGATTTGTGCAGAAAAATTGCTATAAACAGCTTCGTTGCTCATATTAATCTATCTCATGTGGGGATTTCCACAGGCAGAAAGCCTCTCCAAATGCCAAGAGCTGTATTTCCTTGTGGACCATTGAAACCTAATTATTGAGCAGCCCAGTAAGCCTTGCTACCAGACTTTCGTGCAATCTGCAGATCAAAAAGACAGTCCTGAATTATGGGCTACAGAGGACAAGAGAAGAACTGAAAGGCAAACTCATTTCTTCTCCACTGTTCTCCTAACACGCCACCGTATTTGAGGTTCCCTGGAAACTATAAATCTTACTCAGGGTGCTGCTTGCATGCACACAACCATTTTTAGCACCACATAACCTTGAAATACACAGTGTATGTGATCAAATCTGCCCATTCCCTTTGTTTTACCTCAGAGGACCTCTCTCTGCAAGCCAGTCTGCCTTTACCATCACCAAGATTTCTGCCCTCAAGGTCAATGGCACCGGCATCAGGCTTTGTCGCAAAGAGCACATATGACTGAAAGAGTACCATGCTGAAGTTTCAGGCCATAACAAAAACAATGAGCTTGGATGATATATTGTTTTAGAAGCAAACACCCAGCTCTGCAGGACAGCCCTCCAGCAGCCAGCAAGACCATCTTCTCCACCTGTTAGAAAGAACCGCGGAGGAGCAGATACCTGAGGTAAAGCAGGAACAAACCTTAAGCATCCTCACCTGTCTGAGTCCCTTCGGCATCTTCTTTCTCTTCCTGAGGTGCTGGCAGAGATTGCGGTCATTTTCTCGGTCTGAGCTGTAGTGGTGTGGGTGGCTGAGTCTGCTCTTTTTGGAGTGAAAGGACAAGCCGTTGGTAAGTGCTTCTCGTTTCTTCTTGGTCAGAGGGGTCTGGCGTTTCTCCACCCGTTCCTGAGGCTTAAGTGCTACATCTTTCTGCAGAAAAGAAGGAAAGGAAAGTGGTGGTTACATAGGTATCTAGCATCACCCCCAAAATACAGGCTAAAAGGGGTTACTAGAAGGAAGGGGGTAAAGGCAGGAAATTGGGGTATGAGGCTACAGTTGGTCTGAATTCCTAATGGCACAAATATATCCTTTTTATTTTTGCTGGGAAGAAAACTCAACAAAGCACAAAATATCTGTCCATCAGAAGTGACGTCACTGCTGCCTGGGACAGTAGCTTTCCATTTGCTTCTGCGCTAGGTCCAGCACACTCTATTCCCCGAGGAGGCTTAATACACTCACTTCTCAAGATGGTACATCAATTAGGTTTCAGAAAAAGAGTACTAAGTGCATGCACGATTCAAAAAAAGCAGCACAAGACTGAACATACCAGAGCCAGGTGGATGTAAGCCAGCAAGAAAGAAACTGTCAATTCATATGATTAAAATGTTTCCTTAATGCATTATATTTTTACCACAAGTTCCTCTGAGCATCCTTAATTCCCATCTTCTTTGCAAAATGTAACAGCCAAATTATCGCCAAGATCAACAGCAACTTTTCATTTATTCTTGTAGTGTGGCTAGGGGAGGTGGGTCGGGGAAGGATAATGCACTTTCTGGAATAAGGAGCAGCACCTGTAGGAACTACAGGCAAGCATTTCAGGCGCTATGATATAGGTGAGTTCTGTGTCCGGAGGCAGGTCAGGATGTACTGAGATACCAAAAGTTCTGGGTTTGAGTCCTGACACTGACATTATTCACTATGAAACTTGAGGGTAAGTCACCGTAACTCTGAGCTCCTGTGTGAAATGGGCTTAAGATTTGATAAGACATGTGTCAATGTCCTTTGAACCCTGAGAAATGTACACATTAAGTACCAAAATGAAAATGACTTGGCACTTGCTCATTTGTTAATCAGTAGATGTGTTTCTCTTTACAATGAAAATGCTTGTTCCTGGAGGCTCAGCTGCACAGTTTCTCAGTATCTTTGGTCCTAAATGCACATTTAAAAATAAATACCGAGGAGTTCAAGTTGTGGTGCAGAGGAAACGAATCTGACTAGTATCTGTGAGGATGCAGGTTCAATCCCTAGCCTCACTCAGTGGCTCAGGGATCCAGCACTGCCTGAGCTGTGGTGTAGTTCACAGATGCGGCTCTGATCCCATGCTGCTGTGGCTGTGGTGTAGGCCGGCAGCTGTAGCTCGGATTCCACCCCTAGCCTGGGAATCTCCATGTGCCGCAGGTACAACCCAAAAAAGCGAAAAATTAAAAATAAATACCAAAACAAAAATGTCCCTTCATCCATTTCTCACTCTCACCTTGCTCCCCTTCACAGCCAGTACTCTCGAGGAGTTAACATATCCTACCTCTTCCCAGGGTCTCAGCACTCCCCACTTGACCCACACACGCTCCTTGATGTCTCCCCAAATCAGCCACAGTCATTAAGCTGAGGACCTCGGACCTTTGCATCTGCTTTGCCTTTGCCTCAAAAGCCCACCTTCCACACCCTTCCCTTTTTCTAGTTCAAAGACTCTACCCAGTACTGCCAGTTCAGACAGACGGTTCTGTAACCCAAAGCACTGTTCTCAGGGCTCCACTCATTCAACAAGTATTTTCTGTCTACTCAGTATATGCCAAGTTCAAACCTAGCACTATCCTGTAGGTGCTCGGAAAACAATCATGTGGGGAAAAAAAATCCCCACCTCATGGAACTTGGAATTCAGAGGACAAATACCAATCCAATCACACAAATATATAATTATGAAATGAGGTAACTGCTTTGAAGGAAAGATAAAAGCTGTTGAAACTGAGGGAAATGGTCTAGTCCAGAGGAGGAGGTTGTGGCTGAAGAGAGAGCTGCCGTTTGACCCAGATCTGAAATTCTGGGCAAAGAGAACAGCTTATGCAAAGGCCCCGAGGCTGCTGGTAGGGTAATACTTTGAAAGAATGAGGTCAAGTACCAAAAAGCAGTAACCCGTGGTTCACTTAGAGAGCTGGGCAAACAGTAGATGGTCAAAATGTGCTGAACAACTAAAGTATTCAAATCTGTAACTCATAACAGTGATTTCGTACTATCACAAGCTGCCTCTAACACAGAGTGAATGAGGCAAGCCTGAAACGCTGTTAGAAGCAGGAAACCAAGGAACCTAAATAAATAGGCACTGCTGGCATACGAGAAGGTTCATAGCAAACAGCAACTCCTGGAAAAGGGGAAAGGCCTTATCTTTGAGACAGCAGAGATAACAACCTTATAAGGTAAATGAGTGGCTTCTGG
This sequence comes from Catagonus wagneri, assembly GCA_004024745.2. Taxonomy (NCBI): domain Eukaryota; kingdom Metazoa; phylum Chordata; class Mammalia; order Artiodactyla; family Tayassuidae; genus Catagonus; species Catagonus wagneri. The sequence continues at coordinate 3,826,889 of PVHT021183583.1, forward strand.
CCTAACTTCTAGCTGCTACCACTGGAGATGATATACCCTTTTCTATTGGAGAGGAGCTCTCCCAGGGCAATGAGGATGTGGAGAGGAAGTGTTTAGGGGGACAAGCTGAGACTGAAGCAAGTACACTGGCCATTGATTCCACAGTCCCAGAACCTTGCCTACTATGCCTAACACGTGGTAAATGCTCGATAAATGTCTACTATGTTTATTCCTTTGTCCAGTGTCGACTACTACAGACAGCTATGTCGGGTGCTCAGAGTTTGGTCTCACATGTAACCAATTTTGTCAGCTATCAAGAAAAAACAGTCAGGTATAATGGCAACACTGGCAGAAAGAGCCAGGTGAGTCCTACCATGGACTGCTTCATATAATGCGATTAAACTGCACCACTTCTAAGGGTAATATATAAACTCCCCACAGGCTGAAAGAAATACCTTTCTTTGTCACACAGTCCACCTACTGCCCTACATCATATGCATGTAGAGTATCGGATTTATAAACAAATGATATTTAATAATGTATCAGCTGTGCTTTAAAAAAAAAAAATTACACCATTCTCTTCGGAGACCACATCTTTTTTCATACTGAAGGTGCTCCTAAGTATATTGAAAATTATGTGCAACTCCATACAAATGTGAATTAATATTTATGAGAGTGTGTGAATAATTTTTTCCAAACCCATTTTATTTTCATGTAGCATATTAATCAAGGCATCTTCACTGCTCCGCAGAACAGCTACACAGAGCAAATGGACCCCATGCCGTGACATTAGCTTGTAAGAGACCTGCTGAAGTCGTCGCAGCGGCAGTACAATCATCTTAGCTCCAATTAATATTGAGATTTTCAATTTCGGAGGTTATGGGCAGGGGTGGAAGAAGAGAAGAAAGAGGATCAAAATGTGTATAGAGGTGGTAGCTTAAGAGGTAAAGAAGACATGAAGCCTTTTAAAAGTTTTTATTATGTTGAGATGATTTCAAAAATTATCTTGAGACAGTATCTTTATTCTTTCAAAGACATAGTTTTATTTATCCATAATGTACAGTCCCTTTGGATCAGTGCCTGAAAATACCAGGTTATTTTTCTATTCCCTCTATAAACCTGTACCAACTGCTTACTATGTATAAGGTAAAGTGATCACGTAACTTATCAATGACTGTCTTGGGGATGAAATGACAAAATCTGTCCACTCTAAGCAATGAGACTCAAAGACAAATAGACTGGTTATAAACTACTCAAAACTTTCTGAAGAGTTGCACATATGATCACATGCGTGTTTATGTGTATATATATCTATCTACCAATCCAGCACAGGCAAACTATTAGCAACAAATTTTAGAATTTCCTTGAAGAAACACAGCCTATAAAGCACGGCTACAAAATAAGAAGGAAAAATGTCTGGTTTATACATTTGCAGGATCGATGAATGATGATTTTCAAAGGCCTGTTGAGTCATTAGTCTACATGGTATGGGCTAGTCGTTCCCAAAGAAAACTGAAGTCTATCAGAACTATCTGTACTGGCTTTTGTTTTTTTTTTTTGTTTTTTTTTGTCTTTTGCACCTGCGGCATATGGAGGTTCCCAGGCTAGGGGTCTAACAGGAGCTGTAGCTGCCAGCCTTCGCCACAACCACAGCAACGCGGGATCCGAGCTGCGTCTGCAACCTACACCACAGCTAACGGCAACGCCAGACCCTTAACCCACTAAGCAAGGCCAGGGATCGAACCCGCAACCTCATGGTTCTTAGTCGGATTCGTTAACCACTGAGCCATGAAGGGAACTCCTGTACTGGTTTTTGAAAATAAGATAACTACTCAGTAAGGAAAGCATTTGGCAAACAAGCAAAGGAGGAAGGCAGAAGATTAGGAAGAGATCTGGGAAAAACGCTTTAAGGCATTCATTCATTTGACAATCACAGAAGAAGCAAGCAAGCAAGCTATCCAGCCAACAGAAGCCTAGCTGTGAGGTAAAAGATTTAGACATATTTGCTGGCAATAGAGGGGGTAAGTGCACAAACTATGCACAACAGATGGGAACAGGTTTCATGAGTAGTTGAAATTATGTGATTTTTAGGTCACTGGTGATGGAGGGCAGGGTCACAGCAGTACACATGCTGAGAGCTTGAGGCTCAGAGACCGACTAACCAAGGCAATTTCCTTCAACACTCAGCCTTTCTTCAAAATAGGTGATCTTGCTCCTGACTTTCCCTTTTTCCAAATTATAATCTTCCACCAAAGGCTTCCTCTGCCACTCCTGAATTTCAAAATGAGATGGTTCACTGTTATACAAACTAAGAGCAACAAATTGCAGAAGAAACACTGTGTAGGCTACAGGGCTCCATTTGCTGATTACAGATAAAGCCACAGACAATAGAAAATAAGGGCACAATTGGCCTGCCTGGTATGAAACAGGCTGTAGAAAGAAAGCCTCCATCTGATTTTTCCAACCAAACTAATCTGAGAGCAGTCCGTCACTTATAAAGCATATGTGGTATGTGTCTACTTATGCTCAGGTCCGCCCACACGTGTGAAAGAGGGGTGCAATTTAAGCAGAACCTCTTCTATTGGTTATCTGATCTTAGGGACTTGCAAAGAAAATAATAAAGAAGGCAGAAGAAAAAGTGTTTTCACCATCAAAAGACATTAATGGCTATGTGCTATCATTTTGGTCTGTCCGGTTCTTTGTTGGTTTACATTGCGTCTGTACTTGTTATTGAATGGTTTTGTAAACCCTGATACCATCACTTCTCTGAAGTGCAAAAAAAAAGCAAAAGGATTTACAGTGATAATAAGTGAAAATTAAATAAACAAAACATGCAGTTCTTGTAAAACTTTATGTGGATATGTTTACAGTGGTCTCCCACTTTGAACTTTTGAATAAATGAACTTATGAACAGATTTTCAGGACCTAAACTTTTTAGTAAACACAAAAGACTCCATAGGAACTTAACAAAAAATCAGTACTCCATTCAAAAAAAAAAAAACCCTCCTGTTCACATCTTTTAAAAACTAAATTCAAAATACCTACTATGTGCCAGACGCCTGGCTACCTGTTAGAAATATCTAAAAGGGGGTCCCTGAAGTACGCCACTTAATGAGAGTAACAGGCAAATCAACGGACTGTTACACTAAACGAGTTAGGCAAGAAGCAAGTAAGGTGCTTCCTACTGCTGTATTTCATACTGTACTAAAAATTGCAGCAAATATACTGTGTTGGTATAAAAATATGAAAACAGATCAATTCAGAGTCCAGAAAAAGACCCATATATGTGAAGAATCGGTTTTCAGGAAAAGTGCAAAAACAATTCCGTGGAGAAATAAATTTTTAAAAAAAAATCTTGATGGAACAAGTGGATACCCACATGTAAATACATATAAGATTTTTATCCATATCGCAAATTAGAAATATTAACTTGAAATATATACTAAATTTAAATATAAAACCCAAAACTAAAAAACTTCTGGAAGAAATCTTTTGTAACACTGGGTTAGGCCAAGATTTTTCAGATATGATACTATAAGCATAATCCATAAAAGAACAACTTGATTAATTATACCGCGTCAAAAGGGAAAACTGCTCTTTGAAAGACACTGTTAAGAAAATGAAATTACAAGCCACAGAATGGAAAAAATATTTTTGCAAAGTGGGTCTCGATAAAAAGTCTTTCATCTAGAATATATTAACTTCTCAAGACTACATAAAAAGAAAACCCAGTCTTTTAAATGGGCAAAAGATTTAAACAAACACTTGTAAAGAAGAAACACAGGTGACAAATAAACACATGAAAAGATTTTTAACAACAGTAATCATTAGGGAAAATGCAAATTAAAACCACTACATATATATTAGAATGGCTAAAATGAAAAAGAAATGACTCTACCAAGAATGGGCAAGGATGGAGTTCCCTTCGTGGCTCAGTGGTTAACGAATCCGACTAAGAACCATGAGGTTGCGGCTTCGATCCCTGGCCTTGCTCAGTGGGTTAAGGATCCGGCGTTGCCGTGAGCTGTGGTGTAGGTTGCAGACGCGGCTTGGATCCCGCGTTGCTGTGGCTGTGGCAAAGGCCGGCAGCTACAGCTCCTGTTAGACCCCTAGCCTGGGAACCTCCATATGCCGCGGGTGCGGCTCTACATAAAGGCAAAAAGACAAAAAAAAAAAAAAAGAATGGGCAAGGAGGTAGAGGAACTTTCATAAATTACAGGGATATGAAATGGTACAGCCACATTATTTTTTTTAATGGTCACATTAAAACCTATGCCATAGCCAGACCAGGGATCAAACCTGCTAACTCCACAGCAACCTGTGCTGCTGCAATTGGATTCTTAACCCATTATGCCAATAGCCAGAACTCCTTTTTTAAAAAAAATTTATTGGAATAAACCTACAATGTTGTATTAGCTTCAAGTCTACAGCAAACAGAATCAGTTATACATATACATGTATCCATTCTTTTTCAGGTTCTTTTCCCAAATAGGTCATTACAGAATACTGAGTAGACCTCCCTGTGCTATACAGTAGGTTCTTGTTATCCATCTAATTTATATACAGCAGTGTGTACATGTTACTCCCAAACTCCTAATTTATTTCCTCTTTGATAACCAAGTTTGATTTCAAAATCTGTGAGTCTGTTTCTGTTTCGTAAATAAATTCTTTTGTTATTTTTATTAAATTCCACATATAAGTGATAATATATGATATTGGTGTTTCTCTGACTTATTTCACTTACTATGATAATCTCTAGGTCCATCTGTATTGCTGCAAATGGCATTATTTTGTTTTTTTTTTCATAGCTGAGTAATATTCCATTGCATATATGTACCACATCTTCTTTATTCATTCATCTGTTGACCGACATCTGGGTTGTTCCATGTCTTGGCTATTGTAAATAGTGTTGCAATGAATACTGGGGTGCATAGCTTTTTGAATTACAGCTTTCTCCTGATCTATGCACAGGATCAGGACTGATGGATCATTTGGTAGTTCTATATTTAGTTTTTTAAATGAACCTCCAGTCTGTTCTCCATAGCGGTTGTACAGCCGCTTTAAAAAAAGATTGGCTATTTCTTTAAAAGTTCAAAGTACACCTACCATACGCTACAGCCAATCTACTCCTAGGTATTTCCCCAAGGAAATAAAAACACATGCCCACATAAAGATTTGCACATGAATGTTCTTACCAGCTTTGCTATAAACTTGGAAAAAACTTATATGTATATCAATCAATGAATAAACTGTGATATAACCATTCAATGGACTATTACTCAGCAATTAAAAGGAGTAATTTATTTATAAATGCTACAACACAACTCTCAAAACAATTATGCTGAGTAAAAGAAATCAAACAAAAAAGAATACATTTTATATGGTTCTACTTACATAAAATTCTAAGAAGTGTAAAATAATCAATAGTGACAGAAAACAGATGAGTGGTTCCCTTGGAAGTATAGGAAGGGATTATGTAGGGACTTGAGGAAATTTCTGGGGTGATGAGCATTTTCATTGTCTTGATCGTGACAATGGTTTCATGGGCGTATATATATGAAAGCTCTTCAGGTTTTACACTTTTAATTCATGCAATTTACTGGTAGGTCACATATACCTCGGTAGAGGCCTTTTTTTAAATGACAACTCTTGCCATCACACACAACTGGCATATCGTCATTACCAATTATTAGATTACACTGAGTGTCCATCAAAAGGAACTCATCCTTCAGATTCTGAAGCAAAGGGATAGCCACATTCCGGAGGGACTAGCTTTAGCTCACAATATGGCCAAGAAGGTTCCACTGGAGACAACTCAGCTGTGGACATGAGAATATCTCATTTAGACCACAGCACAGTGCCCGGGCTTCACATCACTGTCACTGACAAGGTGGAGGTCATATTGTGCCTTTTTCTCTTCACTTATCAGTCAAGTCTCAGCTATTCAGAGACTAACCTTTTGAAGAGTTTTCTTTAAGTACCTTGGTTACTGTTGGGCCACATCCTCTCTCATGTACACATTGATCAAAGAGCAAAGAAAGAAAACATACATAAATTTCAACTATTCCTAAATGTTAAAAGAGACAGCTTATTAAAATACTGTATTTGAAAACTGAGTTGTGATGATTTTTGTACACCTATAATTATAATAAAATTCACTAAGTAATGGAAAAAATACTATATTTGAAATACATAATGGTGCTTATGACATTAAGAGAATCCAAATGGAGAGGGGAAAAAGGTTTAAAAAAAAGGACAAAGAGTAAGTACAGACAAAATCAGTATATAAAAACACCTGTCAAAGGTTTGATGCCACTGTCAGAGGTGAGGAGCAAAAGGGAAAATAAAAAGGAACTCAAAACCAGCCACTGAGAAGCTTTCCTAAATTCAGTTATGGGATGAGATCACAACTATCAGCTTAAGTGAGATTTTTGCACACTCTGTTGTGAATTGAAAACATCCCAGCAGTCTCCCATTCCCATAGATAATTGAGAGTTGGCTGCTGTTAGACCTTAACACGCTCAAAGTGGTTGAGTCCCTGGCAACCAGATGCTATTGCTTAAAACAGTTTAGGCTTTTAGCCCTGAAGGATTCCTAAAATTGGATTACAGTCCCTCCAGATAATCTGAGAAATACAGCATGACGAAAAGGAAACCTTAAAAAAAAAAAAATTAACTCCTCCATAACAGCAGTATTTCTGAAAGCTGAGCACAGCATGACTGAGGCAGAAAATCTCATCAGCGAGGGCTTAAGGGCAATAACATTCACAAAGGGTGAGCCCAAATGGGGGATGGGAACCCACACAACAGAGGCGAGCATAATGGAAGCCAGAAGAGAAAGTAAGCACCACACAATTCTCAGGCCTTTCCAAGGGCAGGAGTTCGGTTTGCTGCTTCAAAAAGAGGCAAGGAGAGCACAAAAATCTCTGCTGCTTTTTCATCCACTCAAATCTAATCCGCTGAGGACACACACACACATACACACACACGCACACACACGACAGGATGTGCAGTTCTAATGCTACCCCTTTTAATTAACCAATACTCACTTTCGACTAGGCACGGTACACAAAAGATGGGGAAAGGGTTAAATAATGTATTTCTGACATTGCAGCAAAACAATTAGGAACTGGGTCTTCCCTGTAATACTCAGGTTTAGCTCCACAGGGAGACCGGCTATAACTTCTTCAGCATCCCTGAATACCTAGCAAGGAAACCAGAACAAAGTACGCAGGTCCCCAGTGAGCGATCTTCGAAAGAATGAATTAAAGAAAGGAGGCCATCACGAATGAATGCTCCTCTTACTCTAGGGGCCGCTCGCCACCCTGTGACTAGTACTGTCCATCCCTCCTCCTTTCTACATGTCCACCCAAGAACTTTCAAACTTATTATCTCCTACTACATCCTCGGGAAAGCCATTACGAGAAGGCGTGAACAGATCCTCAAGAGATAACATACCTTAGAAAATTAAAAATAGAATTATCATTTGATCTAGCAATCCCACTCCTGGGCATCTATCCAGAAAAAACCATGACTCGAAAAGACAAATGTACTCCAGTGTTCATTGCAGCTCTCTATACAATAGCCAAGTCATGGAAACAACCTAAATGCCTATCGACAGAGGAGTGGATAGGGAAGATCTGGTACATATACACAATGGAATATTACTCAGCCATTAAAAGGAATGAAATAACAACATTTATAGCAACATGAATGGACCTAGAAATTATCATGCGAAGTGAAACCAGTCAGACAATGAGACACCAACATCAAATGCTACCACTTACATGTGGAAACTAAAAAAAGGACACAATGAACTTCTTTGCAGAACAGATACTGAGTCACAGACTTTGGAAAACCTATGGTTTCCAAATGAGACAAGTTGGGGGGTGGGGGGAGGCACTGAGGGTTTGGAAGGGAAATACTATAAAAATTGAGTTGTGATGATTTTTGTACACCTATAACTGTAATAAAATTCATTAAGTAATGGAAAAAAAGAGATAACATATGTCACCTTATTAAATCCAAGAGAACTACAACAATAAAGGGAACTGATTGGGGAAAATGTCAGACCTTGCCATCATCTTTGTGGCTTGATTTCAAAGCCAAATTACCACATACTGGGTCTTGATACCTCTGTATTTAAAGAAATATCGAGACTGCTTGACACACTGCCATCCAGAGAGTCGAGACAAGGACCCTGACTGGCCTCTTCGAGAATGTTTTCATATCCAACTTACTTGATCCAGATTTAGTAATAAGGTAGAGACTCTGTTCCCTTAAAATGTTCCCAACTTCTTCTTTTCCCCAGGTATCCACATACAACCACATCTTCATTTTAAATGACCAATGTCTGGCCCTAACTGAATCTTTAATTTACCTAAGGAAGGCTGCAGCATATCCATTCATTTCACTTTTCTAACAGAGCAAAATGAAACAAACCATAGGAGAAATACAAAGTGAAATAAGGGCTGGGGTTGCCAGCCCTGGAAGAGTCCTCCACTCTCCCCTGCCAGGCTCTACCAGCTCTGATCCTCATTCTTTCCCTTCATCTTCCCCAGGAAAGGGAGAAAGGGGGAAAAAAAATTCCTGATGTGATTTCGGAATCTTACAAAGTGGGACAAAAGGGAAAACCACTAAAATGTCTTCTAGGTCTGGCTCTTCTACATTAATAGGCAGCAGAGAACACCTTTATATTTGACTTCAATTAGGGCTGGCTGTGCTTTCATAGAAGCAGAGGTGCTGGCAGGGCATTAATAACCACTTCTAGGAGAGGCTCATTTAGGAGAACAAAATTGCACGCACATAGGCATGCACAAAAGGCACCTTCTGTCCACTCAGCAGACAGGAAACAATTTTATGAAAGGTAATTTAATGTTTAAGATTATTCAGTGATAGGAAAAGCAACTTACGGTAAAATTCACATGATGTGGCCCTGAACAAAAATAATTTTTTCGTCTTTTTAGGGCCGCACCTGAGGCATATGGAGATTCCCAGGCTAGGGGTTGAATCGGATCTGTGGCCACTGGCCTATGCCAAAGGCACTGATACACCATATCCGAGCCACATCTGTGACCTACACCGCAGCTCACGGTAATGCCAGATCTCCAACCCACTGAGCAAGGCCAGGGATGGAACCTGTGTGCTCATGGATGCTTGTCAGATTCTTTTCTGCTGAGCCACGACAGGAACTCCCCAAAATAATTTTATACAACATATTGGTAAGATAGACAAACCTTTTACAGTTCAAGTTTTTCAAGTGCTCCAGACAGGTTTTTAGAAAACCATGAAATAATTGTTGCTTGACTAATAAATAATTTTAACTTTCTCCAAACTTCCCAGAAACTGTAGTCAACTTCCCACTGGGAATGAGCAGGCATTCCTTCATTCACAGAGCGGCAGCGCAGAGAACTAACACATCCATGTGTGCATACACCTCTTCAGAATCCAAACAACTGTTAACATCCTTTCTCAAACTACTTTTAAGTGGCTAATCAAGGGCAGGGACCAATCTACTTCAATATTTATAAGCTGAGGATGCTCCATGGGACTATCTCTTATGTTCCACCAACCTCTCTAACGCTATTATCCTGGGGGGCTATTTTGCACATACAAGATGCTCAATCAAGGTAGTTTAGAGTTCACTGATTCCGTACAAGTACTTCCTCCAGACCGTATTTTCCAGATCTTTCAATATCTCTGCGAGGTTTCTCTTATATAAAAGCACCCTTCACGTTCTTTCATCCTAGTTTGGCTTTGATTTGAGAACTAGGCATGACTTAATAAAAGGTGAGACCGCTTCTGAATTTAATAAAGCAAGAACTAACTTATGATTTGTCATAACCACTAAGATGTGTACAGCAACTGAGGGCTGAGACTTTACAAGTTTGTCTTTTAAAATCATCATCTCATCTGATTTCCTAATAATGTTATACAGCAAAGACCATCACTTTCATTTTCTAAATGAGGAAACTGAGGCTTGGTACACAAATGGCATCTGCAAATTCACCATGAGCAATCGTCGACAAACCTGGAGCCTCTTGGCTCTAATCCTCCTCTCTCATTCCCTAATACCAGGTCATCATTATAGTCTTATTTGTAAGTGTCAGGACTACAACCTTTTATTTGAAGAAAATTTTCAGTTATAGTTTAGTGCTGTCTCATTATAAAACCCTTCTAACTCACCTCCATTTCCCTCCAAAGCACAATGAGGGAAAGACCAGACCCCTTATGTCAAATGTTTGAACGCTCTCTGAAGGATTCAAATCGGCAATAAAAATTTAGACCAATAAAAGCTTTGGCTTCTCTCTAAAACTGGCCCATTTTCAACATTTTATTTCAGGGGTGAAAAGTGGCAGAGAATGATACCTTTCTGACCTTAAAAAATTAAGAAGCTGTACAAATGCTCCAGACCCTGAATTCCACATGCTCTGCCTATGTGGCTCAATAAATATTAATGGATAATGATGGCATCGATAAATACCCGCAGGAACGAAAAGAGAAATTCTTGTTAAGAGCATATTGCAAATGTTCTGTCACTGAAGGAGACGTATAATCAGGTTTCATGGAAAGTCTTCCCAGTCTTAGAGCTTGTTCACGCAATTCCAGCCTATGAGTGCACACTCCTCCACTCTCTCGCCTGTCACCCCACTTGTCTTCTATTTCAGGTTTCAGTCAGAAGCACTTTCTTTCCTATAGCATCATATGGAGAAAAACAAAATGAACTATCCTGCAGGCTTTCACGGAACATAGACAAGTACTTAAGATATACTCACTGACCTGAGCCACAGGCCAGATAAACTTCTCAAACTATTCTGCAAGAGGGAATAAATTAAACGCAACAACTGTAGTTGAGGAAAGGAGGCAGCCCTTTCCATTGGTTACTACACTGTTTGGAGAAATGAAAAGCAGTGTCAGTTTGCCTAAGAGACTTGGGTGCTAATTCTGAGGCAATTATGTCATGCGAAGATGTCCGAATTTTTGCTCAGTTTGCTACACAAACCACAGGCTTGTATCTGTACCAAAGCTTCCTATAGATAGATTTAGTGATGTTCAGGTACTTATTGGGTCTATCAGATTTGATAACGGAATCAATCTCTCCCTTTAGAAGCTCTGAGTTAATGGCAAGGTTTATTAAACTGCAGGCAGTCATTCAGAAAAGATCAATAGAGACATGATTACAGAGTAACCAGAGGATTAAACATGAGATTTATCACAAAATTAAACTGAATTAAATGTTCTCTGATAGCACTTGAAATGCTGTCGATACTTTTAACTCATAATCTATGCTTTCTGTGTTTACCTAATAGGCAATAGGGATGTCTGATTTGAGAAAAACGACTGCTAAATAAAAACATAAGCCACAGAGATATGCTGAAAGCAGTCAGAATTCCTTCTGAAAACCTAAAAGAGCTGTCCACAGTTAACTCAGTAGAGTTTTGAGTGACTAAATATATACCGCTTTCTGTCCATCACAAAGGACACCCATACAGGTATCCCCCCCTTTCCCAAAGTTCACCATATGCTACTTCACTTTTACAAAGGACCTGCATCACTATCTGTTTCCCCTAGCCATGAGAAATCTAGAAAGGACTCTCACTTTTCAGGAAAGAGGCAAAAGCAAAAATGGCATTCAGTGTTTGTTTTGCAAAGAGCTGTTACAGAGGTAGCTTACACACCGAGCAGAAAGAGTGGCACCGCCAAGCTCCTTCACTGGAGCTGGGGAAGGATCTCAGCAACTCAGCATCTCAACATTAAGCCACCATAGCTTTGAACTGCGTCTGTGAGCCTCTGTGCTTTATCTCGACTTATTTTGTGCATCCCTTAGCAAGATGTATCCTAAGGTAATCGCTTCTTGGCTTTATGCCATTCTGGCTTATGAAAGGTTTCACAGGAACACCCCACTTTCAAACAGCGGGGGAAGCCTGTACATCCTCACAAGGATATACCTCAGAAACTGCGTCTGCAAGTTACATGCTTTAAACAAGTTCCTTCTCTTTAAACAATTTCTCTTCTCTCACACAGAAGCATGTGGTGTGTGACATTGACCCTTAGTCCCTCGAGGAAAGGGGGCTGGGAAATGTCATCTAGATGTAGGAAAATCAACCTTACCTCATCCTGGGAGGATTTATTGATGCCACCACAAGCTCAGCAAATTACATTCATAAAGGTGAAATCCCCATCACAGTCTATGAAAGGTAACCACTGGCAAAACAAACTGGCAACAGCATATACACTCATAATCAGTGGAGGAGTCGATACACATGATGGCTGTTAAAGCTGACATCAATACAGCACTGAGAGAGAACAGCTCTGCAGGACCTGAAATGATAAAGGCCAGGCCTGCTGCGTGAGGTAGGGAGGGTGTGTGTATAAGCACAGGCATTGGTAGGGAAGTCGGTTATGGGCAAAAATTGAGCCTGTGGGTTTTTGGTTTTTTGTTTTTGCTTTTTCAGGGCTGCACCTACGGCATATGAAAGTTCCCAGGCTAGGGGTCCAATCAGAACTGCTGGCCTATACCATACCCACAGCAACACGGGATCTGAGCTGCGTCTGCCAGATCCTTAACCCACTGAGAAAGGCCAGGGATCGAGCCTGTGTCCTCATGGATACTAGTTGGGTTCGTTACCAGTGAGCCATGATGGGAACTCCTGTGCCTGTGATTTAAACTATACATTGGATAGAAGCATATCTGAGGGAGACTTTCTTTTTTCCCCTGGCCAGGTACTGTCACGTTGCCGGTACGGTTTATCCCACAAACGGCAACAGACCTGCCCTGATTAGCAGCAGGCTCCGGTAATTTCAGCAGTAACCCAATATGGCAGCTGTTTTGTAAGAGGGGGAAGAGCTCAGTAGGAAACAAGATGCTGAGGCTGATACCACACTGCAATTCTATCATCCCCTCATTGGCACACTGATTTACACCGGAACAACCATTTTTCTTCTCAGCAGTTATCCAACCTTATAACACCATTTAGTGCCGTGGATAGTCTCAAATATTTCTCAGTTCCTCAGGGAACAAAAATGCCATCCTGCCTGCTGAAGAAAGGGACCCCGCACCCTACCCTAAAAACTGGGACTGCACTGAAGGACATGAAACCAAGGCTTACAAAAGATGCTTTTACTCACACAGGTCCTATCACATCAGTTTCTTAGATTTTTTTCCCACAGCAGAAACATCATTCCAAGCAAAATACTGCACTTTACTGCTGTCCATATTTTTTATTCATTTCCCATTTCTTTCTTTGTGTCTTTGCTCAATACAGGACTGACACAAGTGGGTACTCTGGTGGTAGTTAGATCTGGCTTTGAGCATTGGTTGTTGCCACTTTGTTGCTTTGTGACCTTGAGCAAATATCCAGTCTCTTTAGGACTCCATTTCTACTCCTCAAATACAGGAACAGAATTATGAGGGTTAATGAAATCTGTGGAAAGAGCCTGGGATATTTCTTAGCATATGATAGATAATAAATAAATGCTAAGTGAGGAATTCCTCTTCCTCGCTAATATAATCATGTTCTTAGTCATTACAAAGGGAAACTGTTAGTCACTATAAAAGATTATATTTGGCAATGGAAGACTGATGGTGAAACCTGTTGTCCGTGTATCCTCAAAGCTGTGTGCACTGAGGGTCTTTCAGTGTATAGAGCAATGTACTGTATGTTATATTTATAATACCTCTTCTGATTACCAGACTCTGTGAAGCTTCAGTTTTTCTCCATTTCTATAAAACGATGGCTAATTATGACACCTTACAAAGCAGCTATTAAAATTAAATAAACTAATAAAGTTTCTGGAATATACACGTTAGTTATTCTGTTACTATGAATTAACGTGACCAACCAAGGTCATACAGCTTGAAGACAGTGCCAGGATTCAGTGCAGAGCTCTGTGGCTCCAGGGCTCACACCGTCGTAACACACGCATGGGACTGAATTCACTTCACAGGATTTACACTATGGTTCGGGACTTGACATTTCAATATCTCTCTATTCCCTTAAAAAAATTCTTTTTACTTGGTGTACTTAACCTGAAAAATAATGCAAAGAAAGTACAATTTGCTCTTTGGATTAATAACACCACATAAATTTTCATCTTCTTTCCCTAAATCTGTCTTCCACAATTTATGAGAAGTTGCCGGAAAAAGAAAGGAAATGTATTTCCCACCACCACATGGAATGAAAAGATGGAAACTTCAGGAAAGTTTGGCATAGGAAGAGAAGAGCCCTTTGTACATCCAAAATTAAAAAGACCTCCATGTAAACCATTCCTGGAGACGGGCAAAAAGAAGACATGAAAAAGCATTTGCTACTGATTCCATCATAAATCTCTTTTCAACTGCTTTACTCCTGCTGGTTTTCCAAATGAGACATCTGTCCATTTCCAAAAATAAAATAAATGCATACAGAAGAGTTACTAGATGCAGTTCAACATAAAAAAATTACCTGCAAGGCTTCCTGCTGGAGCCTAACCTTGAAAGAAACGGGTTTCTTGGACTTTATGAGGGAATCCCTCCACGTACCATCCAGAACCTTCCTGCAGAAGGCTTAATGGAACAAGAGGAGACGGAACAAAGGAGGGGGGAGCTCTCCTTCCCAGCTGAGCACTGACACATACAGTACCGTTTGGGAGGCAACTTTATGTGCTCTTAGTAGTAGATTAATGAATGTAATTACCTAGCATTGTGGCTGTGAATGCTGCAAAAACTATAATTTATAGAGTGCTGTAAAGTTCTAATGTGTTTTTATGTCCATAAGCTGCTTAACCATAATCTAATGCATTTGTACAAGAACAGCCTAAGTGGCTCTCAGCTGAACAGTGAACACAAGCGTCTGAACCTCAGCAATTCTCCTCGTATGTCTTTATAACCCAACCCCGTGTGGTAAGCATCTGAGAGAAACAGCTGCTGAATTATACAAATAATTCTAGAGACAGTGACAAGGCTCTCTGCCTCTCTCACCATGAGAAGAGTTTCTGGCTGACAAAGGGCTGCAGGCCTTAATTAAATGCTGGAGTGGTTCTGCACACATGTTTGGTGGTTACCTCTCCTCCAGTTCATCTCCCCTCATCCCTGTCCCTGAGAGGTGAGCAGGGGGATAAGAGGGAGGAGAGAAGAGCACAGAAAAAAAATTAATTACCTTTCTATCTGAAAATATCCTACCCGACTTCCAGCTTGGAAAAAGGTTTACTTGCCATTTCCAATTTTCCCTCTTTTCCTGCCATTGTATTTTCAAGGAAGGGAGAGTACAGCTCAACAGTTCTTTGCCATCCAAAAGAAATTGTCATTTGAGACCGCCTTACTCTACTTAGGGGTCTGAAGTATCTCATATGACTGGATGGATGATTATGATGATGAAGATCAGGGTGGTGGTGACGGTGGGCGGTCATGGAGGCAGCTGATGCTTTTTAAAAGTTTACCATGTGCCAGACTGCATTCCCTCCACTAGCCTATGAGCAGATACCATTGATAAGCCATTTTCAGAAGCCGCTAAGGGCTATGATCGGCAAGGTGGGTGTTTCAGTTCAGTTTTTCACTTCACAGCCTGTAATAGGCTCATCAGAAAAGTTGCCTAAGACTTACAGCTTACTTCATGTTTTCCTCATCTAGAACATAGAGATAACAACAGTATTTACCTCACAGAGTTAACAGATATGAAGTACTTAACACAGCACGTGGATCTAAGCAATGCTAAGCCCATGCTGGCCATAATCACAATTGACTCCAGGAACAGGCAGAATAGGAATATACAGTTCACCCTTGAAAAAGGCTGGAGGTAGGGGCATCTACCCTACTTGAAATTAAAAAAAAAAAAAAAATACCTTGTAATTTATAGTCAGCCCTCCACTGCCATGGCTCTGCATCTGTAGATTCAACTAACCAGGCATCATGGAGCACTACGGTATTTGCCACATTCACGTGTCAGTGGACCAGCACAGTTCAAATCCCTGTTGTTTAAGGAGCAACAGTCCTAGCAAGGAGGTTTGGGGTGGAGGTGGGGTGCTACAAGGGACACCAAAACCTGCCTGCATTTTCTAGAGGCAAACTTTCAAAGTGTCAAACACCTCTAAGCATGAGATCTAGAGATTTATCCTGGAACCCAATGGTGCCAAAGCAGCAGCATCAAAATACACGTACAGCTGGACAAGCCCCACTCCAATTCTCAAAGCACAGTGTTCAGTGAAGGCTACCCCGAGAGGATCTCCTAAAGAGCCCTCAGGAGTAAACACAAAAAATGAGCCACAGCAACAGGAACCCCCACATTCTCCTCCTCTCTTCAGTAGCAGTGCACTATGGTATCAGTGAGTCAATATCTTAGTACACATGAAAAAAATCGTAACCTTAGGAAAACACAAGGCTAGAAAATCTTCAGAGTTTGTGGTTGAGTATGGGAGCACAAAGGCATGACATCAGTGGCCACGTAGGGATGAACAGCCAGCTCTAAGACACACACTCAGGATAAATTAGTATCATGGCTAATAAATAATTGATGTCCTCCCTAGTTAAAAACGTGCTGCTCTACAGCATTCATGGGATGAGATGTGATTTGGATTCAATTAAAGCTCCATCCTGTCCAAGGGAAAAAAACTCTGCCTCTCAGAGAGAGCCATGCAGCTGCTTCTTCTTGAGCCAGACTGATCTCTGGAAGACTCAGATCCACCACTTTCATGGGGGCTGCAGGCGCAGAAGCTACGCATCTACTGCCTCCACCAGAAGAGTGCAAAAGCAGAGTGTGAAAGTAAAGAGAACTGGAAAAGTATTTCCTACCTCCTAGCTTTGGCCCTAGATTTGAGAACTGGTCCCTGTTATTTAATCTGAGAGAAAAAAACATTTCCTAAAAACACTGTTGTAGTCCCAAAAATGTTGAAGTGCAACTGGGCTTAGTATACTAAGGCTCTGAGACGTGATCGGTTCTCCCCATATGCCTCCAAGATCTTGAGTTGTCCCTGCCACACGCCACTGTTTTCCTGCAGCTTTCAAGACACACTGCCTCCTCAGCAGTTCTGATCATTGGAAGAAAGCTGCTGGACACAGCAGTTGCCATATATTCACCAGTTGCTCACCCTACCTGCCACCACCTTTCCTTCTGCCTTTCTCACCTCAGTTTTTCTCCTTGGGAATGGTATCCTAGCCTGCCTCCCAACATTCTCTCCACACAAACACACCCCATGCTCTATCCCGTCCACTCACCTTTGGTGAGTGCACTTCGAGCTCAGGACCTCCTGTAAGAGCCTTTTCCTGTACTTCTTTAAACACTCAAAAATATCACTAAGTGGTTTACTGATAGAGTAGATAGACATTACAAATTACCTGTGTAGAACAGGGAGCTCTGAGAAATTAAATCCCAGCATTTGGCAAATAAAGACATCATTAAGCTACAAGAAATAGCCACACTAAGTGACTATAATTAACCCTTGAGAGCAACATGAGCTTGATCTGTGCAAGTCCACCGATATGCAGAATTTGTTCACTAAATACATACTACAGTACCACACAATCCACAGCTGGCTGAATCTGCAGATGTGGAACTGCAGATGTGGAGGGCCGACTGTAGACTTATGGGTGAATTTCCAACTGCACGGAGGGTCAACGCCCCTAAGCCCGTGCTATTCAAGGGTCAGCTGTATGGTTAATGATACCACATTGCATATGTGAAAGCTGCTAAGAAAACAGAGCTTAAAAGCTTTCATCACAATAATAACAACAAAATTTGTGACCATGTATGATGATGGATATTAACTAGATTTATTGTGGTGATCATTCCGCCACATATACAAAGAGCAAATCATTTAGCTGTATACCTGAAACTTACATAATGTTATATGTCAATTAAGACTCAGTTGAAAAAAGAAAAATCATATCTAAAACAAGTGTCAGGAGATTATCTTTTGGGATTAACAATGCCACGAGACTTTGTAGGGCTACCAGACCTCGAGGTAACAAGTCCCAAGGTAATTAGCCAGTAGCCACCAAACACACCAAGCACAATGTGATCTGGCCCACAGGTTTCTTTTAACAAAACATCAGGGATTTGCCTCTGAGCAGGACAGTGTATTGAAACAGAAAAGCAAGGGCAGATGCGATCATACGTGCTCACCAACACATGCTTTCCACAGAAAATAAAACAAATCCAACTTCATCCAGTCGTGGCAACACTCAACATTCAAATAGGTCTGTGTGATCTGCCACTTCACTAGGGCAGCTCAAGGCAACAACAGCCTCGTGGACACTGGGTAGCTGCTTACTGGCAAGAGGACAAATCCTTGTTTCGATGCTCGCGGTAAAAGTTTTATGCAATTCCAGATAAATCAAGCAACTTATACAGTTACCACAGCTGCTGGTCCTACAGTATTAATTACATCAAATCTCTCTCAGTACCCTGTCTGGTCCATGGGAAGAGCTCAAGAGAAAGTTGTGTAAATGCTGAAAAAGTAGTTTTAAAATTTATAATTCAGGATGTCCACTCTCGCCACTGTTATTCAACATAGTATTAGAGGTCCTAGCTACAGCAATCAGACAAACAGAAGAAATCAAAGGCATCCAAATAGGAGGAGAAGAGGTAAAACTGTCACTGTATGCAGACGACATGATACTATATATAGAAAACCCCAAAGACTCAACTCCAAAATTACTTGAACTGATCAACAAATTT
>PVHT021183583.1:3846516-3999288 GCA_004024745.2 Catagonus wagneri
GGGTGGGAGGGAGTGGGGATAACTACTGCTTTAATGATGGAATAGCAAGGAGCTCCAACTGTAATGCACGGGGAACTATATCTAATTACATGTGACAAATCCATATATGTACATGTAATCGGGTCACCACATGGTGCAGTTGGAAAACCTGACAGAAATCTGTAAACCAGCTATAATGCAAAAATAAAATAAAATAAAAAATAAAAAAATAAAAAAATAAATAAAGCCAAAAAAAAAATTATAATTCAATTATTTTGGATCACAACTCCTTCTGTTAATTTGGCACTGATCAAGTAAATTCCTGACTGTATCAAAAAGTTAGATGATCCACCTATACATATATCTAAAACAATTCGAAATCGTAAATTATCTGTCAATATGATAGTTGTAAATAGCTAGTTTTGTTTTTGTTTCTGTTTTTTCCTTTCTAGGGTCGCTCCTGCAGCATATGGAGATTCCCAGGCTAGGGGATAAATCAGGGCTGTAGCCTACACCATAGCCAGAGCACGCAACCTACACCACAGCCACAGCAAAGTGGAATCTGAGCAGCATCTGCGATCTACACCATAGCTCACGGCAATGCTGGGTGCTTAACCCACTGAGAGAGGCCAGGGATCGAACCCGCATCCTCATGGATACCAGTCAGATTTGTTTCTGCTGAGCCATGACGGGAACTCCCATTAAAAGCTGATTTTGAATGGCTATTCCTGTACCGTTATACACTGCTATGAGAACATTCAGTATGCTCACAACATTCTTCCCTTCCCATACAGACAGTGGGTTGGTTTAGAGGATGCACTAAGGCTAAAATCACTGCAAAGAGGCCCAATTCCAGGGTCCTGGGGCCCTAAAGTCCATAACTCTGAAGGAAAATAGTGATGCTTTCTCTATAAGGATCAACTGGGCAACCTGTTTGATGCTTCCTAAGATGACGCCAAAATAATTCTAAAGTGCCCAGTATTTTCTACACATAAACTATAGGACATCAACAAGCTGTGTCACACAACAACCTGGAAGCCATTTTTACCCTACAAGCTCTACACAAAAACAGAACCAGAACTGAACATAATAAATCTTTTCAGTCCCCGGATCTTGTGTTAATAATCTGATGAGGGCAATCAGAGTCAATTTAGCAATAAAAAAAATAGTAATAATGTTAATGTCCTTAGCACTAATTTTACAATCTAATGGGAAAGGAGAAAGAAACAATTTCTCTTCTGATCCACAGAACAAAAAGTGACTAAAGGGGCTATTCTCATCAGTAAAGTACCAAACTGGTGCCATTTAGATGCATAGGAGAGTAGTTAATTCTTTATAAACAATGACACTCTAGACTGAGCATCAAGATTCTCTCCAGGGTTTGAGAAATGCTGACCTAGACTTTCAAATGCACCTAATTACTTCATATGCTGCCAAATGCCTAGACATTCAATTACCTAGAACAGGTAAAACAAAAAGCTCATCCAAGAAGGATTGCGGGGGGGGGGGGGTGAGGTGAGGAGAAAGAAAGAGGAATAAATATGCAAATCAAGATTTCAAGGTACTCTTAGAGGACTCTAGTAAAAGATAAAAATGGGGGGAAATGGTTTAGGGCGGATTATAGTCAACAGAGAGCCACCGAAGGTATTTAAGGGAAGGTGTCATGGGTCTAGAATGTCCAACCCAGATATCCACCATCAAACAGACACAAAGCCTGGGCTGGCTCCTATCAATTCCACCTCTTAATCTCTCCACCATTTCCCACCTTTCTGTGACTCGACTGTTACTACTACAGTTCAGACCTCCTCATCAGGACTTCTGTTATCAACATCCTAATTGGTACCCAGGTCTACAATCCTTCACCTGCTGTAGAACTGGTGACATCTCTAAAATGCAAGTCTAAGCATGTCACTCACCGCTTGAAAGCTTCAGTGGCTGTTCATGATCAATTCTTATCTCCTTTGCCTGAGTCCACAAGACCTTCAATGACCTAGGCCCTTGATTACAGCTCTAACTTCATCTCTTGTCACCATTTTCTGGGCCCCACTGCCCAGTGCACACTTACAGCCCAAACACACAAAACTACTGTACATTCACAAGTTGTGCCAAGAGTCTCCTAACGCAAGTCTCTAAAGTTATATAATTTCCTCTACCAGTAATATTACTCCCTCCTAGCCCACTCAACAACACCACCCACCACCCCCAACCCTGCCCCCCAGCTTGGCTATCTCCTACCTAAATTTAAGGTCTCCATTATCCTTAACAAAACACTTGTTCTTCTTATAATTTCCCTCTATTTTTTTTTTTGGTCTAAAAAGACAAAACATGAAGGTTCCCAGGCTAGAGGTAGAATAGGAGCCGTAGCTGCTGGCTATACCATAGCTCACAGCAATGCCGGATCCTTAACCCATTGATCGAGGCCAGAGATGGAACCTGCATTCTCATGGATGATAGTCAAATTGTTTCTGCTGAGCCAAGATGGGAACTCCTAATTTCCATTTATTTATCCATCCCTTTACCAGTCTGTGGACCCCTATAAGGCAGGGGCTGGGCTGATGTGCTATCATATCCCCAGCACATAATAAATCACCTTTTTCTTAAAAGGGATATTCACACCAGGAATGACTCTGCACATAGGTAGGTGGTTCCAACCACTCTCTGACACACTATCCCTGGGAAGCAGGAGGCAAAAATCTATGCATGATATTCCAGTCCCATCCAAGTCATTCTCTTAGGGCAGGTACCATTTTTATACCCTGCAGCATTTGTAACAAATCAGCACATTTCAAGCTTAAGACATATATGCCAATTTAGCTTCCAATCTCAACAGACTCAGGAAAGGTGGTAATAATAACAGCAGCTCACATTTACTACATACATAGTATGGGCCAGATGGTGTGCTCACTACAACCCTTTACATCAGGTACTCTGCTTCTTCCTCCATATAGATGAGGAAATTGAGGTTTAGAGACTCTCATACTAAGTGAAGTAAGTCAGAAAGAGAAAGACAAATACCGTATGACATCACCTATATGCAGAATCTAATACATGGGCCAAAGAACCTTTCCACAGAAAAGAAACTCATGAACTTGGAGAAGAGTCTTGTGGTTGCCAAGGGGGAGGGGGAGAGGTGGGATGGACTGGGACTCTGGGGTTAATGGATGTAATCTATTGCGTTCGGAATGGATAAGCTATGAGATCCTGCTGTATAGCACTGGGAACTCCATACCTAGTCCCTTATGATGGAGCATAATGGAGGATGATGTGAGAAAAAGAATGTATATATGTATGTGTGACTGGGTCACTTTGCTGTATAGCAGGAAACTGACAGAACACTGTAAAGCAACTACAATGGAAAAAATAAAAATAATTTTTTTAAAAAAGGAAAGTTAAAACAAGTGATCCTCAACTCTATATGTTTACTGAATCTTCTAGGAAGCTTTAAAAATAATAATAATAACGCTGAAACCACCTAAATCCTAATTCCTGGGAGTTTCGTTTGTTTGCTTGGGTTGTGTTTGTTTGTTTGTTTTTTGGCTATGCCCACAGCATATGAAAGTTCCTGGGTGAAGGATCAAACCCACACCACACCACAGCACACACAGCAGTGCCACTGCAGTGACAACACCAAATCCTTAACCCACTGTGTCACAAGAGAACTCCTTGGGAGTACTTTTCTTGTTTTCTTTTTTGACTGCCCTGCAGCATAAGGAGTTTCTGGGTCAGGGATCAGATGTGAGCTGCAGCTACAACGTAAGCTGCAGCTGCAGCAACACTGGATCCTTAACGTACTGTGCTGTGCTGTGCTGGGCCAGGAATGGAACCTGCATTCCAGTGCTCCCAAGACACCATCAATCCCATTGCAACACAGCAGGAACTCCAGTATCTTTTTCTTAGGTTCCTCAAACGTGCTTACAATTCTCCACTTGCTATTTTGCATAAACCTGAAGACGGACTTCAGAATCAGACCTGTTCAAGCACTACACTCTGTTAAGCTACTTCTCTAAACTTACAAATCCTAGAATATTTATTCTTTCTCTTCAAAGCATGAGCAAGTGATAGCCTCTTGATTAGTAAAAGGAGAATCTCTTTAGAATATAGATTATATCAAGTGCCACCTTGAATATTTAAGCCAACTTCATGGTTCTCATCTAAGACAACAAAGAGGGCTCTTTGATAATTTAATGTCAATTCTCCGAAAGGTATCTTCTACAAGTTCTACTTCCTACCAACTACTGTCGGGGATGCAATGGACCACAGGAGGTTAATCTACCGCCATTTAATAAGAAAAAAAAAAAAAGGAAACTCTTTCCTCAGGAGGCATAAGAAGCCCAGAATTTTCACCAGAGATGACAGGTCAAAAAAAGACAAGTGTGGAGTTCCCATTGTGGCACAGCGTAAAGGAATCTGACAAGGAACCATGAGGTTGTGGGTTTGATCCCTGACCTCGCTCAGTGGGTTAAGGATCCAGTGTCGCTGTGAGCTGTGGGGTAGGTCGCAGTCACGGTTTGGATCTGGCGTTGCTGTGGCTGTGGTGTAGGCCAGCGGCTAAGCTCCTATTAGACCCCTAGTCTGGGAACTTCCATATGCCGCAGGTGCGGCACCCCCCCCCAAAAAAAAAGACAAGTGAGTTAAATAATTGGGGTGTGGGAGGCTAAAATTTTTAAAGACTCTCTTAAAAGCAATGTTGGAGATACTATGAAATCTCTAATGTGCTAGAAACCAAACATAGAAGCATTTTGCTTTCATTTTAGTTCTTAGAATTCAGGTTCACATTCAGATATAGTATCTGACACTGATATATTAAGGACATACCCAACACGACAAGAAAGGAAGTATATGGAAGAAAACATTTAAGCAAGTTATAGATAAAGGGGTGAACAGCACAATGGATTGGTGCTCTAACCTCTCCTATTTCTGAAGCCTGAGCTTCAAACAAAGAAAGTAAGAGATTATCCATGTTTTCCTCAACGTGAAAACAAAAAGAGAACATCAGGACTGGCATAAATGTCTCTGCTGTGCTTTCTTATCTATTAAGCTCAGGGCTAACCTCCTGGGTGTGCAACCTGTGCAATCACCCAGGGCCCACAACTCAGAAGGACTCAGTACTTCATTTAATGCTCTGTAATTTTATTTTGGAGCTGGTTTTTGCTAAGTGAAGTTTGATGAGATGGTGCAATACACACACAAAGAAAGAAAATTTACGTAACAGGCATGCCTGCCATTCTTTGCCGCTCTGTTTGCACATAGCATTCACAATGCCCCATGAACACAGAGTTCAGTGAACATGAGAGTTCAGTAAGACTCCGAACACAAGGTAAGCATGTTACACCTATCACAGAGTAAGAAGCGACGCTAACAGCCTTGGAGGTCCTATTTTCCCTTCAAACTAGAATTTGGCTAGGAACAAAGAAAGGGGGAAAGGTGTTAAAAGAACCTTGACCTCAAGTGTTCATACTCCTTTGGGAGAAAAATATACTCGAATGAGAAATTTTACAAAATAGAGGAAGCAATATTTCACTCAAGTCAGAATTTAAATACATTCAAAGATGAGACAGCAATAAAAAGTGCTTAGAGGAGTTCCCGTGGTGGCTCAGTGGAAATGATTCTGACTAGGAACCTTGAGGTTGCGAGTTCGATTCCTGGCCTCACTCAGTGGGTTAAGGATCTGGCATTGCCGTGAACTGTGGTGTAGGTCATAGACATAGCTTGGATCTGGTGTTGCTGTGGCTGTGGTGTAGGCTTGCAGCTACAGCTCCGATTAGGCCCCTAGCCTGGGAACCTCCATATGCCACAGGTGTGGCCCTAAAAAAAAGAAAAAAAGTGCTTAGAGGTGGAAGGACAACTAGCAAAGAAATCAAGGAGGAAAGGGTTCTTGAATAAGATTCAATAGAACTTTTGCCATCCACACCATAGGGTACATACAAGAACACATGATAGATGTTTAACAAGAGCTGGTAGAACTGTCACTCTTGCCATAATTTCCCCCACAGTTGTACAGAATGTCATTTCCCAGAGTCTTTTGCTTGCATAATTCATCAGTGAGACCGTACGTTCCAACAACTCCTGCCCAAGCATTAATAGCACATTGCCCTAAACTCATGTCAGTAGTGGCTGATCGGCTTCATTGAGAAGGAGTGGTTTGTGCAGGGGCAGTGACTGTTACTCACAAGAAGAACCGAGGTGTATTATAGGCATTCACTGAACCAAAGGCAAATACCTCTTCCAGCACAATGCGCAAGTATGAGGACAGCTCTTCATTTTCCAAGCTAGCAGAGGGGAACACTGGTGCAATTACCCCTAAACTGCCTAATCCCCATATCACTCACATTCAAAAGTCAATACGGGTAGTGGAAAGAGCAATGGTCCAGAGGCCTAAGATCAAATTTTAAGTCCTGCTTGATCTTATACAAGCCACTTCATCTACCAGAAATTCATATTTCTCATTTATAAAATAGAGAGGCAAACCATCACGGCTCTCTGGCAGGTTGTTGTGAGATTCCAATCAGAGTGTGTGCACAGCATGGTAAAAAGCAAAGCATGGAACAAACGCTGTAGAGTCATTATTAAGCTATGGAGTAGTCTTATGTGCTTTGAGGAAGATTTAGCTTCATAATTAGTTTGTATCCCTGCATGTAAGCTGATTGGCAGTGGGAACCCAGCCTCAGATAAAAACTTCAGTCAATCAAGAACTGTCTTCAACATTGAAATGCTGGTGTTAGGGATCTTTCTGCAGGAAGATATTGTGCTAAATATGTGAACTGGTCTCTGTTTAAATGAAGACAAATTCTTCTCAGGAACTTGAACATTCATCTTTGATATATGTGTTTCGTGTACCACGTGCAACAAGTAGATACATCTGATGTATCTACTGCTTGAGCTAAATAGCCTCCTCTCAAAAATGAGCAGCATCTTCTCAGGGAACAACAAGATAAAGCTGAATCCTAGCATAAATGTTCCAATAGGCAGCATAAGCTTATAGTTAAGTGGTATATAGTATTTACCTGACTTATTTACACATAAACTGTTTTCAAGTATGTCCACAGCAAGGGAAACTTAAAGGGTGTTTAAAACACAAGAAAGAAACTTGAATTTACTTCTTTACAAAATTTTCTTAACTGAAAGATTAAATCAGCCAGGCAACCCAGGAAAAATGGTCTCAGACTACAATCTCCCACCGAGTCCTTATAGTCCGTCTGCCTCTTAGACTCCAGCTCAACAATCAGCTCAAGGAGTCAGGATTCTCCTTTAATAGCAGAAAATGTCACTTGACCTTCCAAAAACCTAAGATGGCCCAAAACAAAGATGAAAGGATACTGCCAGTCAACACAGCTCCCACTGCTCTTTCATCCTCTTTTAAAGGCAGACCAGAATAGGCCCCAGACAACCTGGCAGAACATGCTGAAAGCTAGACTTGGCAGAGGATCCCTGTCCCCAGGACTTCTTCATCTTGCTCAAGTCTGCTAAAAAAAACCCACCGAGTGACCCACGGGTCCCTTTTCCAGGCTGACAGTAACCCTGCCACGTGAAGCATCAAGCACCTGAAAGACAGGCCAACAGTCCTGAATCCAGCCTGCTAACCCTGGATCTAATCATACATTAAATACATGCGACCAGATTAAGGCACTGCTGAGCAAATCACAATCCCAGGCAGCTGCTGGGAGGATGGAAACAAATCTTCCTGTCTCAGTTCTCAGTCATAGTTGAGGCCAGATCCTATGCTCTTAAACTTTCAAAACAGCCTTGTCTTACCATAAGTGTATGACATACCATGACAGGAGGTCTGAAAAAGGCCTTCAAGATATATATTGCAGCCTCATCTCACCAAGGTGTCTCAAACTAGAGATGCTCTAGCACCTGTGATGTGAAAGATGTTGCTCTACACATTATTTTTCTGACAATTATTTCAGTGTACTGAATTCAAAGTTAATAGACCAAGTTCTATTGAAAACACAAAAGGGATAAGAAAGTCCTTGTTACCATAGCAATTATAAGCCAACAGGGTGATAAGATCCTTTAACTAAACACTTGCAGTATGTGGGAGGTGGCCTAAAAGAACTGTATGTCCACCCACTCCTAGAGCAGGAGAGGACATTCCAATGGGTCCTCATGGAGGGTTTCCTGGAAGAGGCATCAGAGCTGGGTTTTATCAAGGGCAGGATTTTTGAAAGGCAGATATGCAGGAATAGGAGAACGGAATGTACACCTGTGAGGGAATGTTAGTTTAAAAAAAAAAAAAAAAAAGGGCTGGGTTCTTAAAGGTGGGAAAGGGCTGCTTCATCGCCAGGTCTAGGAAATACAGACTTCATCTGTCAAGCGACAGGAGGCCATGGAAAGCTTGTGAACAGTATGATGAAACAAGGAGCTGAAGAGAGAACTACAGAACAGGAACGTTTGGGTGAAAGAGATACCATAACCACAAGACCAATTCAGAAGCTGCTGACACTATGCAGATGATGTCTAAGGAGGCCCTCAGTAAAGCAGGTAGCAAAAAAAAGAGAAAAGCAAAAAGGACTTAGAAGTGACAAGGAACAGGAAGTACTCATGAGAGTCAAAGAAAGGGAGAAAACTACACGAGGACTAATAAAATTTTAGCCAGAAAGACACAGAAAATGTACAGGGCATTATGAAAAAGTAAGGATTAAAAAGAGCTGAAGAGAGAAAGTGTGCATTTTATCAGAGACAG
Organism: Catagonus wagneri; assembly: GCA_004024745.2. Lineage (NCBI taxonomy): Eukaryota > Metazoa > Chordata > Mammalia > Artiodactyla > Tayassuidae > Catagonus > Catagonus wagneri. Next base: position 3,855,182 of record PVHT021183583.1, read on the forward strand.
ACTGAGGTTCTAATAAAATTTCCAGATAGAGACAAATAAATATGGAGTTGGGAAGGAAAACTCTGACTGGAAACTAAAATTGGGACATTAATGGCATTTTTATAACAGACGACGTGCATTGATGGGATCTGCAAATGAGACGAGTCAGCAAAATAGAACTCAGGGCAGAGTGCACAGTTAGGGGTTGAAAAAAGGAAATAAGTCCCTAAGAGAAATGGCTTTGGCACGAGACACGGATAAAGAAAAAGAAAAATGTGATGTCATAGGAGGCACAGAAAAGAAAACATTTCAAAGAGAGAACCATTAACCCCTGTCAAACACTACAGAGACTTTTTGTATCGGGGGAAGAGGAATGAGAAAGGTCCTTGAACTAGGAGATTAGAAAGACTCAAGTGAGATTTCATTCACATTGACATCAATGACATGAGTGGATGCCACCTGATACGGAGAGCCCTGTGCATGTAAAACATATTTAAGAAACTCTGGGCAGCACTGAGATTATGTCACAAGCCTAACAGTGACTCAGGACACACTGGACAGGTCTGGGTACCATCCAGAAATATGCATAGTAACCATGAGTGTCAAAGAACATGGGCTTGGCCCCGGCCTGAACACCATACAAACGAATGCTGCCTCACAGAAACCCTCTTCACCTCCCCAAACCCTCACTCCCCACTTGCTGCCTTCTCCTCCCTAGAAGTCACAGGCTTCAAGCAAAGCTATACAGAGAATATCACAATAGTCAATTCCCTTTTTTATTTTTCCCCAGTTTTGGCCACCCCGAGGCATATAGAGTTCCCAGACCAGAGATCAGATCTGAGCTGCACTCACAACCTAAGCCACAGCTGCAGCAATGCCTGATCCTTAACCTACTGTGCTGGGCCGGGGTTTGAACACATGTCCTAGTGTCCCCAAGACACTGCCAATCCCGTTGCGCTACAGTGGGACTCCTACAATTCCCTTTTTAAAAAGAAGCCTACAATTTTGTAATATTCCACACATGAGACATAAATCTTTCTGTTCATTCATGTCTGACTCTAAGTGAAAAAATAGTTGAAGGCAGATATGTGAACTTCCTATCCACCCTGCGGAATATTTGTAATCCAGAGAGTGAAACTTACATAATGTGTGTACAGAAGAGCAGATGGGTCTTCCAATAAATGAAATGCGATCTTACAATTTTTTCCCTCTTCCATTATCCTTTTAATTCACTAGTCGCCTTGTCTCTTTCCTGGAATATTCTCTTTTTATACTCAACTCCCATCTATTTGGGAGGATTATTAGCATCATCACAAATCACAGCTTCAGTGCCCAACCAATAGCATTATGCAATTTCCTGCATGGCACCTGGCATTAAGGCTCCTGTTATCTGATTTTAGGAGTCATTATTTCAAATATTTTAGATAAAGTATGTTTTCTCTCTCAGTATACAAAATGATAAACGGTTTGCAAATAAGCGAGAATCTCCACTTAGTACGCCAACAAATAAACAACGCTCCTACTGCTGTGGCCCCTTTTATTAGTTGAATCCTGAAGAAACTGTTCTGCAAACAGCATGGCTGCAAGACGACATCTGTGTGTTCATTAATGCATCATTTCCTCTGCACAGAAGCCCTACAACTGAAATTTAATTCTGATCTTTAATTGAACAAAATTGCTTTCAGATGACGAATTAAGGAGAGGGAGCCACACCCTAGCACAGGGCTCAGCAAGGGAGTGCAGCAGCAGCCCTTCCCCAGCAGGGAGGAAAACAGCAACAAAAAAATCTGACTGTGAATTGATTTGCTCTCACTTGGCCACACTGTGGAAGAGGGGAAAAAAAGAAGAGGAGGAAACAATGTGCTTTATTACAGTTATTTTCTAAACAAAGTGAATGTGGGAGAATTTAAATTTAAAATCTCATAGTAATCTATCCAATGTTGGAACAAAGTACAGGGTTACTGGAGACGTGGCACCTATGTGACATGCTCTAAATCCTGGTTTTGAAGACAGTAAGATGCAGCTGGGCTTAAAAACTGTAATGTCCAGTGAGGGCAGTACTTTAGTTTGCTGGAGACTAAGACTCCTATCCCCACATTACTTCCTGGAATCAAAAGCACAGTGCAAGTCCATGGTCAGTCAGAGATACGAGGCAGCAGACTGCGTGCCTGAGATCCCAAGAGCATCAAACACAATGAAGAGGCCAGAAGGCTGTTCAGTCATCCTCTCCCCAAGAGGCTCCTGGACTTAACGGTATCATGGTGTTGGTTGTGTGTGCTTTTTATGTCTCTGTGGCTTCCTTTTAGGGCACCCTCCATACCTTCTGGCTTCGTGGTGTGAAGGGGCATGCATGCAGTCTCCCAGCTCTGGGGCAAGGCTGCCACACCCCACTCAATCCAGCTGTGGCTACTGCAGTAGTATCGTAATTAGAAAGAATCTTAATCTACTCTTCTTTTTGAAGCCATGCACATAGATTCAGAATAGTTACTGAGGACACAGGTTATGTCAGTGGCTCTTAAAACTTTTGGGGAATCAGGAGTTTCCACTGAGGTACAATGGGATCGCTGTCGACTCTGCAGCGCCAGGATACAGACTGGATCACCAGCCTGGCACAGTAGGTTAATGATCCCGTGTTGCCACAGCTGCAGCATAGGTTGCATCTGTGGCTGTCCCTGGCCCGGGAACTCCATATGCTGCAGGGCAGCCAAAAAAGAAAAAGAAAAAAGAAAAAAAAACAACTTTTGGGGAATCATAAAATTCTTTGAGAAGATGAGAATCTGACAGGCACAATAGAGCCTTAGAAAAAAAGCATAGTTACTGAACTTTGCAGAGCCCCTAAGGCCAACCTCTGGCTTATATAGTTGTGTGTGTGTGTGTGTTTGTGTGTGTGTGTGTGTGTGTGTGTGTGTGTATGCACGCGCGTGTGTGTGTATGCTTATATACATGCATACATACATTCATACACACATATATTTGCAGACGCCTCCAGCACCACGCCTCCAGAGCTCTAATGTCCTTGCAAGACTCGGTGATTATAATCTACTAGAACCAAGTAGCATTTGAGCAGAGTATCTCAGAAGTTCCTTCACTAGTCAGACAATTTTCGGGCTCAAGAGGCACTTTTCTAAGCATCCTTTTAAACAGCTCAGCTTGACAACACCAGAAGAAAGCAGAACTCTCCATTTAACACCAGACTCCAGATTCTGCCATCCAGATAACCCTATACAGAATCCTGCTGCTTTTTCACATCCGTATGAAAAGTGTGCTCATGAGTATCTATCAGGAGGAGATGGTACACGGTGACCGCTCACATGAGGCTGGGGCTCACCAGGGCAGTGGCCTGGATCTGCCAGTCCTTCTCCCTAGTTATTTAAGCTCTCATCTAGACAGAAAAATAAATCACGTATTTTTATCTTAATCTACTTTGAAGAGACTATATCATTCTACAGAAGTGGACCGAAATCTCATGCAAAACGGTGTCAAGGGAAATGTCTGGCCCTGAAGTAGACTAAAGAGATCACCAGACCTACTCTGAGGGAAAGCTAGTGCCACGGGGAAGTCTCGAGCTACAGAAACACTACCTCTGTCCTGGACTAGTTTATTTTACAACTCCGTAAACTGTTGAAAAGGATGCGAATAACATCTATCCTCTAGAAAGCCTTCCCCTCCTCCTGAAAAAGTCAGTTTTGTATTCATCTGACATTTCTTTCAACATTCCTTTAGGCCATATAAATTTGTGATTCTTTGATTTATTCTTTCTTTTTTCCTTTTTAGGGCCACATTCATGGCATATGGAAATTCCCAGGCTCAGGATCTAATCAGAGCCGTAGCTGCCAGCCTACACCACAGCCACAGCAACGCCAGATTCAAGCTGCGTCTGCAAACCTAACACTGGCAGCTCATGGCAACCCCAGATCCTTAACCCACTGAGTGAGGCCAGGGATCAAACCCACATCCTCATGGATACCAGTCAGATTCATTACCACTGAGCCACAACAGGAACTCTTCTAAGATTCTCAATTCAAAAGGACCATTTTTTTTTTCTCCAACAGTAAATATAAGGAAGTAACATGACTGGAAGATGAAACTGAAGAAAGCTAGAGTGCGCTTTCCAAAGGACAGCATCTTTAATGTCCACAGAAGAGACACAAAATAAGTTTCTCCAAAGATTTTTCTTTTTCTTTTCTTTTCTTTTTTTTTTTAAAGAGGTCTGGTATTCAGAACTACATGGAAAAACTAACTAAAAAACTTGATTGTAAGGCACATGATTCAAGGAAGCAAAGTCATGTTCCACTGAAACAGCACACAGCTCTGTCACCACAGGTAAAGTAAACGAATTAATCAGCCATCTTCAGAGATGGGAAAAAGCCAGAAGAACAGCCATACTGGTCTCTTATCCCACATCTTCTCCTCATAAAGTGAGGAAGCCATCCTTCAGGACTGGCAATTCTCAGAGACTCCAAGGAAAGCTTCAGAGGTATTAAGAAATAATCATTTATCTGAATTAACATTCCACTCCAGATGAGGTAATTAATTAGGCAAAAGAAAACAATCCTTAGTACTTTGCTCTGATAATTAACAAACGTTAAATCTGCCATTGGTAATTTACTACACTGGGAACGGAAAATTTCAATTGTTCAACCTCAACCTGCAAGCCTTTTATCTCCTTGCAAGCTTTTTTCAATAATCCTTTATCGGCTGACATTAAGGAAAGTACAAAAGCAGTGGGGCACTGCTCAAGATGCTTACTTAACCTTTATAACTGCAAGACGGTACAGTGTGTGCATTTTTCAAAGTGACAGGCTGCTTTATGGGGAACATCAGCAGACAAGAGAAAGGAGCACCATGTCCATCCAAAGCAGAGAACAGCATCTTCCCTATTTTCCCAACCACCATGCAGAGCATTCCTGTAATTCTATGTTAATCCCTGCATTAGGAGACGGTCAAAATCCATTTATAGGTCCTTCAAGCACTGCTTTCAGAATGTGGTAAAACCCTGAAGGGGGGAGAAAGGCAGCAGCATTACTTCTCACCCTCTCCTACAAATCAAAGGAAGGACATATTGAATCCTGCTTTTTCAGTAACTTGAAGCCCTGCATAAAAATCTGCTTAACAGCTTCAGCCTGGGAACCAGCTTTGCTTTTTTTTTTTTGTTCAATGAAGCTGCATTGCTTGTGAGGTGGATTTTGTTTTGGGTGTCGCTTTAGCTACATTTTCAGTCAGTTCATTACCAGAGTTTTTAGTTCTAGGCCCTCTGCAAAGAAATAGGGAATCTCTGGTTTAGCAACATCATGAAATAAAAAACTTCTAAAGTTCCTTCAGAGAAAAAGTGCCCTCCAAATAATTAATATCATGGCAAACATCTTAGGACCTAAATATGCTGGTATATAAAGCAGCTGAGATTGCAAGAAGTAGTACCCCAAGAATCCTCTAAAGGGAGACATCCTGTTGGGTTTATGGGAGGAAAAAATGTAAGCAACAAATACCTCTGTATTTGCTATAGCTCTTTACAACCGACTCTAAAGCAGGAACTAGTGAAGAGGGAGCAGTGGGGAGGAACAGAGCGAGTGACAGCTCTGCAAGTACAAGTGCCTTGGTTCCAAAGTAAATCTGATTGTGATGCATGGAGCGGGGATGGGGGGGTTGGGGTAAGGAGTAGAAAAGGCCATGAGGAGCTCCTGAGGTGACCTGTGTGGTAATGGCATGAAGTATAAATACATAAAAATCTATCAAGCTATTCTTTGAGATTAATGCATTTTATTATATGTTAGTTATACCTCTCTAAAAAACTAAATGGTTCAGAAAAAAACTTAAATCCCTTTTTTTTTTTAGGAGTTACCAGGCCAGGGGTCAAATCGGAGCTATAGCTGCTGGCCTATGACACAGCCACAGCAGCCTAAGGATCGGAGCTGTGTCCATGACCTACACCACAGCTCACGGCAACGCCGCATCCCTAACCCACCGAGCAAAGCCAGGGATCTAACCCCACAGCCTCATGGATCCTAGTTGAGACTGTTAACCGCTGAGCCACAAAGGGAACTCCCAAAAACTTAAATCTTCATTTAAATCAGGGTGCTCCCACTTACCACTGAGATATCACTATGTTGCAGCGGACAGATCATCAGACTGACACTCAGAGGGTCAGGCTCTGACCCTCACTAGCTAGCTGCCCTTGGGTAAGTTCCCTTTCTTATCTATACTGAAATCATTACACTGAAAAAGAAAGTAACCTAAAATGTAGGGTCCAGGGTCCCCCAAATGGAAGCAGAATCAGCACTTAGAACTGGTTAGGCAGGAAAAACATCCTACAAAAAAAATCTGAATTTGAACACCTCTGTGGCCTCTCAGAGTCCCACTGCTCCCTATTGCTCCTACCTGTCCAATTCATTTGTTTACGCTACCTGTCTAACCTCAGGAAATGTGAGTTTGAGAACCCTTATCTTAGACTCTCAGAGTCATTCCCAGCCCTGAAACTCTATGATTTAAAGTTTAGAGACTCCATTAGGATTTTTTTTCCCACTCTGGCCCTGACAGAGCTTAACCAAACAGAGGAATTTAATAGAGTAACAGTAGATGTGTACCTGATGTGGAATTATCCAGGAACAACGAAGTATCCTGCAAGAGTTGGCTGGCTCCTGAACTCAACTAGCTGGTGACAAATTCTTTAGTTGGAAAACCAGGCATGTTTACATGTTCTTGTTCTCCTAAATCTACAAAGCAGGCATCTGCATGAGATTAAGTTTTAATGCCTCCATTTGGATGAAGATGAGGATGAAGGTGACTAGAACAGTCCTTTCTCAGTTTGTCAGCTTGTCTGACATTTCATCAAATTCTCAGGTCAGTTTTTGGGATGCTTTCAAAGAAAATTACCCTGCACAACAAGACAGACAGCAGCTAACAATTTTTTGTTTTAAATTAACAATGAACCTTAATGTCACCACAAAATAAAGCTCTTATATCACTGTCTTTTCAGCTCTACGAACCACTTTATTTCTACTTCTATTTTTAAAATATTTAAGTAAGTCTAAAGAGATTTCCCACCGAAATACTGTAAAACGTCCTTTGTTTCCTTTGAAAGCAAAATATCCTCAATTTTTACCCTGGAGTTAATAGCTCTTGCTTTCATTTTGTACATGTTGGTAATGGCTGTCTTGACAAGGTTCTCTGCTTCAGTGAACACAATATTTGGAATGATGAAGATGCTCTAAGCGTGGACCCTTCCTTCATAATATTTAATAGTCCTGTTCACTTGACAATTGCAATGATTTCCAGAAATTAAGCAAAGCAGAAATAATTAGTACCTACTTGATGTCCAGTTTTATATAAGGCTCTGTCAGGGCAAACACAATTGATCTAAGAATCTGTCTCTAGCCAAACAGGGCTTATAATAGGTATGAAGACCAATCTCTCTCGATCCCAAAGAGTAAGGCAGGCCTAGTAACCACTTCATGATGTCTTTTTTATTCAAGGGATCTATGCCTGGTGTTCATATGCTTTAATTTAGTACCTTCACTTCTCATCCTTCCCAGCCGCATGGGCTTCTGGCCACCATCCTTCTGTTAGCACAGCATCAGAGCACCACATGGGAAGGGAGGGGAGAGAAAGTACAACTCCATCCATTCTATTCTCAGCGTAAAGAAGCTCAGTAGAGGAGGCATTTGAAACTAATGACTAAAACAAGAGAAAGGGCTTTCCTTGGAGTGAAACAGAAAGTCAGAGAGCAAAGACCTTGAAGGTCACCAAGTCAACCTCTTTTTACAGTCAACGAAAGCCCAAAGGAAGTGACCATCTCAGTAGCCATGATAGGGGAGTTTCAGCTCTGACTTAACTTGAAAAGCAGTGCACGACCAACCAAGTCTTAGAACTTTTAAACTCCAACCTCATTTTTTTCTTGTACCATTATTGCTAACTATACCCCTAACAAATTGTTATCTAGGTGATTGTCCTGACAGCAGCAGCAACAACCGAAGATTCTGCTACCTTGATGTATAAAGATGATATTTTTGACTAAGCACATGCAAAACATGCACTCTGTGCTTTTTTTTCCCAGAAATTATAAGAAATTTTCACTATTCTAGCCACCCACGACATCCTTGTTTTGGTCTTCCCTGCGAGAAGGTCGGCCAGGGATCTGGGGAGGAAACTTGGAATGGAGAACAGGGCATGGCTGAGTAGACCTGACATCTCTAAGACCTGTGCTCAGAGCACCAAGAAAATGTCCGAGGTGCCATCAGACTATCCATAAGGCAATATGTAGGCTTGGGCCTGGCCAAGAATCCACTCCCGAGCTTGTCGCAGTTGGCAGCTTGATTTCCTCTTAATCAGAGACAAAGAGAAAAACCCTCAGCACACTGATGGTATTCATCGCCCAGGAGAAACGTCTTATCAAACAGCAGTCCAAAAGTACAAATATAATTCCAGCTACTGAGAAACATCCACTTATATTGTTAGTGTACTATAGACCACTTCTATGGCTACCTTAAAAATCAAATCAATTTCAACTACTACATCTTTCATCTCAGAGTCTGCTAGGTGAACTTTCGTTTAATAAGTTAATGATCTGTATCTCCAGGACAATAAATAAACAAACTTTCAAGCTCTCATTAAGACCCTACTTTCCATCCTTCAAAGTACTAAATAAATCAATTACAACCTGCCCTATTATCAGCAAGAAGACAATGCTCTATCATTCTGCTGTCTCAAAGAGGGTTTGGCAGGCAGGTCTAGCGCCAGACCCATGAGAGAGAAGTTAGACGATAGAGGCAGCTCACTGTGATGTGGCTGCATCAGCAGAACCCTCACTTGCACAGCATTGTCAAAACAGGCAAATAAAACCAAACATACAGTTACAGTACCTCTTAGGGCTCATTCCAGTGCTGCCTGCTTTGCTTTAATGCGTAAGAGCATGGATTTCATTAGACATTCCAAAGTGGCTGCCCAGCTTGGGGGAGAAGAGGAGCCTTGTCAGCTTATGTCTGAAGAGACTGCACATGTCTGACTCTGGACAAATCCATCGCTCCAAATGCCTAGGGCCAAAGGATCTAGGCAAAGAACGTAGGAATACTAGGCACATTGGGTCTCACTGAACTGATTCAACAGGAAATAAAAACTGCTCATGCATCCTATCCTCCGAAGCTGTCAAAGTCCCAGTTTTTTAAAGGCAAAAAGAGTAGTTCCCTGAAGAACAAAAAATATGAGCATGCAAATGCTTGTTAGCGCATGTCCACTGTGTACAAATGTCCCAATATACCACCAGGCAAAAGCCACTACCACCAAGGGAAACTGAGGAAGATTCCAGGGCTAGCACTTAGGCAGCTGATCCAGGTGTATGTTCTGTGGAAACAAGGGTCACTACAACAGTGAGAGATGATATTTAGATGTCACTTCACTGGTCACAAAGCATTCTCACACAAGTTATTTCATTGATTTCTTACATGAGGAGCTGTGAAATGACTCTGCAACTGAGGAAACTGAGGCTAAGCGCTCCTAAATGACTTGTCCAAGGCCATTCAACTAGTTAGTGCATCCAGCTCAAGTCTAATGAGATGATGGAGCTAACGATGAAGGCCAATCAAACTGGAGGATCTCCCACATAGTAGAAAGAAGGAGTGACCAATGCAGAGGTCACTCCCTGCAAATACAGGGAGGGGGACTGCAGGAATAAAGATGCTCCATTAAGGCATTAATATTTATTTTTATTTTGTTTTTGCCTTTTGTCATTTTAGGGCCGCACCCGCGGCATGTGGAGGTTCCCAGGCTAAGGGTCTAATCAGAGCTGTAGCCACTGGCCTACGCTGCAGTCACAGCAATGCAGGATCCGAGCCGCGTCTGTGACCTACACCACAGCTCACGGCAACACCGGATCGTTAACCCACTGAGCAAGGCCAGGGATCGAACCCGCAACCTCATGGTTCCTAGTCGGATTCATTAACCGCTGTGCCACGATGGGAACTCCAAGGCATTAATATTTAATAATAAAGATGCAAGGGAGTTCACTTTGTCACTCAGTGGGTTAAGGACACGATATTATTTCTGCAAGGATGAGGGTTCAATCCCTGGTCTCATCCAGCGGGTTAAGGAACTGGCTTTGCTGCATGCTGTGGGGTAGGCCAGCAGCTCTGATTCAACCCCTAGCCTGGGAACTTCCATATGTTGCAGATGTGGCTGTAAAAAGAAAAAAGAGAGATTCAAGAGATCAGCTAAAAACTGAGGAGAGGGCACAGGCAATGTACTATTAAAGTGTGCTTCTAAAAGCCTAGCTTCCGGGCCTCAGGCTTCAGAGATGACTTTCCCACTGGTGTTGTGCGGGCTGAGGGAATAAGTTCCTGCAGGTAGCCCTGGACAAGAGTCCATTCGCCCCCTTGGGATGTGGCCTATTTCTGAAGCACTCATTTAAGTTGGAGCTCACTTTAGGGGGACATCCGGAAAATGAAACTAGAAGATTGTGAAAGATCGAAAATCTACAAAGTGAGGAATGGCTCGAAAAAACAAGGAACATTTAGGCAGGAATCAGAGAAATCTGATATTTCCATCCAGCCAGAAGAATCACTGAGGGAAAGCTACATGCAAGCTAGCTGTGTCCCAATCCAAGGAAATAATTTTCTTTTTTAAATGAAAGCCAAACGAGAGACTCCGGGATTCAATATCCCAGAAGACCTGAAGCAGAAGCTGATTGACAAAGTTCGTGAGAGGGAAGCAGCAGGTGAGAGCCTAGAGGAGGACCCTTATGGCAAAGAGTCTGTAATTCCCAGCCCCTCAGTTGCCTTTTAATGAAAAACAAAACCAAAAATTATTTACCTACCTGAAAGCATTTATTTTAAGCATGACAGAGCGACTAGTACCAACATGAGAATTCTAGAAAGCTAAGAAACAAAGCGATGTAGATTAATGAAGCAATCTGTAGACCTTTTATAGAGTTCAACAAAGGCTGAACCATGGTGAATGCCTCGCCTATGATCTCAAGTTTAGAACACTGAAATCCTGCACAGGAAGAATGTCGGGTATATGTGGGATTCAAATGAAGTGACAAAATTTAGTAAATACTGATATTATTCATACCATCAATCAGACCTCAACATAAAATACAATTATGTTTTCCAGGTGAGACAATAAAAAAGGCTCAGGACTTCAAGTAAGAAGGCTGGATTCTATTCCTGCCTCCTTCACAAAAAAGCAGCATGAGTTACCTCACCACGACAGTTTCTAGTTTCATGTCTAAAGTGAGGGGGCTAGGCAAATGCATGAGGGTCTATCCTGTAATAAAATTACACAATTCCATTGCAATGAAACAGAAAATATTAATTTTGCAACAGCAAGGTGAATTTTAGTATTTGTACTTTAAGCAGCTTTGATGTGTTGGAAGCCACTTTCTTCCATTTTTTAGAAACTTTCTTTTACATAGATGAGGTATATCAGACAAAACTTTCCTTTTCTCAGCATTTGACATAAGGGATAAAGTGATCTGGGAGTGCCCATTGTGGCTCAGTGGTAACAAACCCAGCAAGTATCCCATGAGGACACAGGTTTGATCCCTGGCCTCAATCAGTGGGCATTGCCATGAGGTATGGTGTATGTAGGTCGAAGATGTGGTTGGACCCCATTTTGCCTTGGCTGTGGTGTAGGCAGGCAGCTACAGCTCCAATTTGACCCCTAGACTGTGAACTTCCATATGCCAAGGGTGTGGCCCTAAAGAGCCATAAATAAATAAATAAATAAATAAATAAATAAATAAAGTGATTTTTCCTACAGACTTTTTACATTCTCAAAACAATCATGGACTTGAGAAGTAAAGCATTCCTCTATAAAGTCTATTGCATTGAAAAATAAACTGTAGACACTGGCATACCTAATTTTAGAACTATCATTATCTTCCTAAAAATTAAGGCAAAAGCTTTCTCTCAAACATAATCCTATGCTTTCCATAGGACTATCTTCTAAAAATTAAAAAAAAAAAAATGATTACTGATGGCTTGTGAATTGAAAGATTCCTAGGAACTATATAATTAAAGTCACATAGCAATCTCAAGAACAAGTAAACACATCATTATTGAATATCCTTAGCACCTAGCACAGTGATTATCACACAGTAGTCGCTCAATAAATAATTGCTAAATGAATCACTCAATCACTTTCCAACAGAGAAGTGAGAAAAGTAACTACTTAGTCTTTCAGAAATAAAATTAAAGTGACACTAAAGATGAATCAATTGGGAGAATACACTTTATTACATCTTAAATTTTTCCAGAAACATATGAATATACTTGCAGATAGAAGCGCATGGCATTATGAGAGAGTAACAATGGATAAAATCTAGGTAATACCTTTTACCATTTATTGAAACCAACAAAAATAATAAGATGTTTAAGAATTCTGACGAGGCCCTCATCAAGAGAACAGAAAGCTTTACACAGCTGCATGATGGTAAAGTGTCAATGCTAATAAATTGTGATAAGTTATACGTGTATAATAGTATACCCAGTGGTGCAACTACCAAAAAAAAAAAATACAAAAAAAATACTCAAAACACTACTGAAAACAGAAAAAAAGCCAACGTGGAACCCTATAAAAATGCTCAAGTAGCTTTCAGGAAGTTGGGAAAAAGAAAACAGAAACAAAAGACAGCAGCAACAAAACGGTATTTTTTAAAAAACAGTAAGAAAAAAAACCCCACAGGCAGACTTAAGGCTTAATGTATCAACAATTACATCAAAAGCAAATGTCTGTGGGAGTTCCTGTCATGGCTCAGTGGTAAGGATCCCCAACTAGTATCCACGAGAATGCGGGTTCGATCTCCGGCCTCACCCAGTGGGTTGAGGATCTGGTATTGCCAAGAGCTGTGGTGCAAGTTGCAGATGTATCTCCATTCTGGTGTTGCTGTAGCTGTGGTGTAGGCCAGCACCTATAGCTCCAATTTAACCCCTAGCCGTGGGTGTGGCCCTAAAAAGACACACAACCCACACATACACACACACAGAGAGAGCAAACTGCCTAAATATATTAAAAGACAGATTGGCAAGAGTTCCCTTGCAGTGCAGATTAAGGATCTAGCATTGTCACTGCTGTGGTTCAGGTCGCTGCTGTGGCGCAGGTTTGATCCCTTGCCCAGGAACCACAGCCAAAAAAATGAAAAACAAAAAAAAGCCAGGTTGGATAAAAAAAAACATGGCCCAATTATATGCTATCCACAAAAAAACTCAGTTCAACTGGAATGAGACAGATATGAAAACACGAAAAAAGATATACCATGAAAAACAGTAATCAAAAGAATGCAAGAGTGTCTACATTAAAATCTAGTAAAGTAAAATCAGAACAGAGGAAATTAAAAGAAACAGAGAGGGACATTACATAACATTCAAGTCAATCCACCAAGAAAATGTAACAATATTAAATGTGTATGTGCCAAATAACAGTTGCAAAATGTGAAGCAAAAATGATAGAAATGAAAAAAGAAATAGACAAATACACATTTATAATTGGAAACTAAAACATTCCTTTCTCAACAATTGATAAAGCAACTAGACAGAAAATCCACAGCGAAGTAAAAGAATTTGATGTTACTACCAATCATTAGGATCTCACTGGCATGGATAGAACACTCCATTTAACAAGGAAGGTGTTTTTTTTTTTTTGTAAGTGACCACATAAAAAATATCAAGACACACCATATCCTGGGCCATAATACAAAAGTTAAGTTTAAAAGAACTGAAATCATACAGCGTGTATTCTCTGACCACAATGGAAGCAAAGTATAAATAAATAACACATAGACAGGAAAATTCCTCAATAACATGGAAGCTAAAATAGTACTTGTAAATAATCCACAGGTCAAAGAGGAAGCCTCAAAACAAATTTTTAAATGCCCTGAACTGAATTAAAATGAAATTACAACATATGAAGCCTATGGGAGCTAAAGCAGTGCTAAAGGAAAATTTATAACAATAAATGCTTACATTAGAAAAGACATAAATTCATCCCATTTGATTTTATGAAGCTAGTGTCACCCTGATACCAAGTCCACACAAAGACAGTACAAAAAAGGAAACTCACTGACCATACCCTTCATAAATATAGACACAAAAGTCCAAAATATTAGCAAATAAAATTTACCAATATGTAAAAAGAATTATACATTATGAGCATGCAGAGTTTATTTGTAAGGCTGGTTCAATATTAGAAAATCAATCAATGTAAACCATCATACTAACAAACTAAAGGAAAAGAATCGGACTTCCTGTCGTGGCTCAGTGGAAATGAATCTGACTAGCATCCATGAGGACCCAGGTTCGATCCCCGGCCTTGTTCAGTGGGTTAAGGATCCGGTGTTGCCATGAGCTGTGGTGTAGGTCACAGACACGGCTCAGATCCTGAATTGCTATGGTGTGGTATAGGCCAGCAACTACAGCTCCAATTTGACCCCTAGCCTGGGAACCTCCATATGCCGCAGCCATAAAAAGACTAATAATAATAATAATTATTATTATTATAAAGGAAAATAATCAAATTATATTAACTGATGCAAAAGTAATCTGACAAAATTCAGTTCACATTTACAAAAACCAAGAATGGAAGGAAATTTCCTCGACTTGATAGAGAAATCTACGAAAAACAACAGCTATCATCATACTTGTGTGGAAGGACTGAATAATTACACCACTAAATTGGGAGCAAGCAAGGATATCTGTTCCCGCTATTGCTTTTCAACACAGTACTAGACATTTAAGGCAGTTCAATTAAGCAAGAAGAAGAAATAAATGGCATATTGATCAGAAAGGAATTTAAAAAAAATCAATCTCTATTTGTAGATAACATGATCATTTTCATATGAAATTCCAAGTAATCTACCATAAAAACTTCTAGATCTAAGTGAGCTCAGGAAGCTGAGATATTAATAGACAAAAATAAACTTTCCATATACCAACAACAAACACATGACAACCAAAATTGAAATCACAATGTCGTTTATAACCTCTCAGAAAAATGAAATATTTAGTTTAGTTGTAAATCTACAAACACACATTAGAACCTACATGCTAAAAATTGTAACATGCTGAGAGAAAGATATCAAAGATGATCTAAATAAATGGAGAGGCACACAGTGTTTATGGACTAGAAGCCTCAATATAGCAAAATTTGTATAGGTTTAAGATATTTCCTATCAAAATCCCAGCATGATTTTTGTAGCTATAGATAGAATTATTCTAAAATTTATATGGAAAGAAAGGAACTAGAATAGCTAAAACTATTTTTAAAAAGAATAATGTGAGAGGAATTGCTCTTATTACACAAGCTATAGTAATCAATAACTGTGAGTTTTTGGCAAGGGGTTAGACACGCATATCAATGGAACAGAACAGAGAACCAGGAAATAACCCAACACAAGAGTGGCCAACTAATTTTTGACAAAGTTGCAAAAGTAATGCAATGAAGAAAGGAAAAGTCTTTTTAAAAAATAGCACTGGGGGAATTGAATACTCATGGATACTAATTGTGCTTTGTCTTTTTGGGGGGCAGGAGGCACACCCACAGCATATGGAAGTTCCCAGGCTAGGGGTCGAATCAGAGCTGTAGCTGATGCCCTACACCACAGCCACAGCAACATGGGATCCAAGCCGCATCTGCAACCTACACCACAGCTCATGGCAATACGGGATCCTTAACCCACTGAGCAAGGCCAGGGATCAAACCTGGGTCTTCATGGATACATCACCACTGAGTCACAACAGGAACTCCCATTGAATACTCAAAGGCAAAAACAAACAAACCTTGACCTATATTTCATATCTTGTATAAAAATAAACTCAAATTAATTCTAGACTTAAACAGAAAATATAAAACTATAAAAGTTCAAGAAGAACACATAGAAGAAAATCTCAGGTTTTAGGATTCGTGGGAAAGTTCTTAGACATGAAAGCAAAAGCGTAATTCATAAAAGAAAAAAGTTGATATATTTGATTTCATCAAAATTAAAAACCTTTGGTCTGCAAAGGATCCTGTTAAGAGAATGAAAACACACGTGCCAGTCTAGGAGAAAATATTTCCGACAAAATACTCGTAGCTAGAAAATACAAAGGGCACTCAAAACCTTAAAAATAAAAAACCATATGACAAAGGCAAAAGACATGAACAGACATTTCACCAAAGAGGATATACAAATGTCAAATAAGCATATAAAAAGGTGTTCAAGGAGTTCCTCTCGAGGTGCAGTAGAAACGAATTCGACTAGGAACCATGACATTGCGGGTTCGATCTCTGGCCTTGGTTAGTGGGTTAAGGATCTGTTGTTGTCGTGAGCTGTGGTATAAGTCACAGATGCAGCTTGGATCCTGTGTTGCTGTGGCTGTGGCATAGGCCAGCAGCCGTAGCTCCGATTCGACCCTTAGCCTGAGAACCTCCATATGCCGCAGATGTGGCACTAAAAACACACGCACACACACAATAAAATAAATTAAAATAAAAGGTGTTCAAGATCACTAGGCATTAGCGAAATATAGATTAATCATGATGAAATATCATTATACACCCATGAGAAGAACTAAATAAAAAATAATAGAAACACCAAATTTTGGAGAGGATGCTAATAAACCAATTAATTCTCTGATACACTGCTGGTGGAAATGTAAGATGGTACAATCATTCTGGAAAAGTTAAGCACTTCTTAAAAACTGAACATATATTTACCATATGACCCAGTCATTGCAATTCTGGGCATTTATCACAGAGAAACAAAAACCTATGTCCATACAGAAATCTGTAAATAATTGTATTAGCTTTATTTGTAATAGCCCAAAACAAAAAAAACTAAAATGTCCCTCTCATAAGGGAATGTTTGTTTGTTTGTTTGTTTATTTATTGTCTTTTTGCCTTATCTAGGGCTGCACTCGCGGCATATGGAGGTTCCCAGGCTAGGGGTCTAACAGGAGCTGTAGCTACTGGCCTTTGCCACAGCCACAGTAACGCGGGATCCGAGCCACGTCTGCGACCTACACCACAGCTCACGGTAACACTGGATCCTTAACCCACTGAGCGAGGCCAGGGATCAAACACGCAACCTCATGGTTCCTAGTCGGATTCGTTAACCACTGAGCCAGGACAGGAACTCCTCAAAAGGGAATGTTTAAACAACTGTGGTCTTCCCCTACCGTGGAATACTACTTTGCAACAAAAAGGAGTTAGCTCTTGGGGATGAATCTCAAGGGCATTACGTTGAACGAAAAGAACCAACTCAAAAGGTCATACATGATTTCATTTTAGATAACACTTTTGAAATAACCAAATTATGGAGATGGATAGCAGATTTACATTGCTAGGGGATGAGGTGGGGGTGGAGGTGGGTTTTACTATGAAGAGGTACCGCTGGGAGATGATGGAACAGTTCATAGTTCTGTATCTTTCTTGACTGGTTACACAGACCTACACAGGCATAAGAGGACATAGAACTAAACACAAACATTGCACTGACCGAAGGTTACCCTGGATCTCTCTATGCTATCTATGTAACTTCTTGTGAGTCAGTAATTATTATAAAATTAAAAATAACCAAAAGTAAGGAAACAGATTCAAACACCCTACACAACTTCTCAAAGGTCACAAAATATGCAGCCAACAGCTCCTGAATCCTGGTTACCTGGCTTCCATATTTTTATCTCTACCAAAAACACTCACTCTGATGCCTCCCCTCTCAAAATTGCTTAATATATAAAGCCAATGCTGTTGAAAACAAGGGGAGGGTGGGAATCCACTTTAAACATAAACATAAAAGACAAATAAAATAGCCTAACTCAATTTTGCAGACAATTTAACGTCAGTCACACAGAATATATGGTTTGTCTAATGTGTCTTCCCTAGAGAGTCTTAAGAAAAAAAGAAGGGAGGAGAGAATGGGACTTGTATTTCACAGAATCCTTTGAAGTGGAAGAAAAATGTAATCCAATAAATACTGCTTTGGAGATACACACGGAGCAGCGACCAATAATGACAGGGTTTAAGTGGGGGCACTCAAATTCATATGGCTCTGGTTACAGGTGTTTTCCCCAGGTACCTGGGACTGCTACTGCACTTGGGAGGGCATGGGCATCAGGCAGGCCGCTGCATCCCCCGTCCCCCCTCCTTGTTTAGTTACAAGCCCTTAAAAGAGAACAAACATTTAATTCCCTTGTAAAACAGATGAATGCTTTATAATTTACTAGCAGCTGCTGGCAGCAACACGCTCTGCTCTCATATTCCTATTAAGCAAGCTGTGGCTGATTTATTAAAAGCTCGGATACATCAAAACAAATGACTGAGACATCATTATAGTACTATTTACAACCCCTTAATGGGGTTAAGGGTAGGGGCAATGCAGTACAGACTGCAGCCGGTTTCCCTTCTGTTAGAAAGAACTGCTTCCCTCAGATGGGAGCTGCCATACTCAGGTAAAGAGGCCCAAGCAGGTACCGTACAAGGGGACAGGGGCCCAGCCTGTGAGGGAGCCAATGGCTTAGAGCAAACCATGAGATCTATGACAAGACTCTGACAGTCCCTAAAGGCCTACAATAGGACAAGGTACAGATGGCTGCTCTCTCTATCCTGTGCCTCAGTTTTTCTCTCTGCAGTATCAGAAACTGCCCCCAAACCTCCTCCCCACTTCGATTTTCCAAAAAATAAATCTAGTAGGAGGAGCCAAGTCCTTTAAGGAAAACTGAGAGAAGAAACTGGGTAGAGGATCACATGGTACGTGGGTGGGAAGAAAGTAGGAACAGAGCTATTTTCAGACACTAGAGATGAAATCCTGGGTCAGAGCCCTCCAGCCCCCCTTTCTCTGTCCTCATCCTTCGCCTGTGGCTCACTCCTTTTTCTCTTATGCCCAAGCGTCTTTTGCTCAGCTTTCTACTCCTGCCCCTGCTGGCAAAGCTTGATCTGAGCACAGGCTTGATTCTAGTCTTCGACTCTATTGGATCAATGTAGGTTCACAGGTCCCACTCCCAGTGGCACCAACCTTTTAAACAACAAACCAAACTGAAGGAGGGAAAAAAGCAGGAACTGAAGCGTGGCAGAATAAGGAAGGCCACGCTTCCTTACTGGAAGCGTGGACCTCTCCCCCTCCCCAAGATGTGCTGGTGCTGAGGCTCAAAGATAAGCCCTGTAGAGTCAACGCTACGTTCTAATTCATCACATTTACAATAAAATACAGTCTTCACCATGACCTACAAGCAATGATGGAACCTGTGGGAGCTCAGCTTTACCATATGGCTTTGTGAACTCCTCAAAGGCAGGAAGGACACTAGAAATTTTCCAAACCCCCAACACAGTCTGATACCTCAGGACTTAGTCAGTAATGAATTAAAAGGATGAATGAATGAACACACAAAGGAATGAACAAATAAACCCTTGATCTGTGTGCCTAGGACTTCACAACTTTTTCATATCTACATAGCACATTCTAATAAGGCAATATGAATGATAAGAAAGGTAATAAAAGATTTCACTGCAACTATACATGATGGAAATAGAGGTGGGGAAAACTAGGAGGATGAGCAAAAAACAAAAGTGCCTAACTTTCAGTGAAATGTTAAGAACCTGAGCTCTCCACCCAATTGCCTGGATTCTAGTCCTGCCCTGACCACTGGCTAACTATATGATGTTGTTCAAATAACTTAGCTTCACTCCATACTGTTCCCTCATCCATAAAATGGGAATTAATAAAGTGTAAATCAGAAAGTTGCTGTGGAGGTTAAATGAAATAACACCTGTAAAGCATTTACTATAGTCCCTGGCAAATAGTGAGAACTCAAAACTTGTTAATGTGTATTATCAATGTCACGGATTCTGGGCCCACTGCCAGATACAAAATTAAAGGGAAAGGAACTGACAAAAGGAAGAAGACAAGAAAAATACAGTGCCCTAAGTCTCTGCAAAGTCCCCTTCCAAATTCTGTTCTTAGAAATTGCAGCTGACTATAGACCCAATAAAAGCCACAGAGTAATGTCACTGCCAAAAAGGCTGATGTGATCTTGGCTTCCATTAAGAGAGCTGCATGATCCAGAATAATCATGGAGAGATCAACTATATTTTTCCTCTGCACTCTCAGACCACACCTGACAGTTGCCAGATCTGTTAACAGTATGCCTGGAAGCAAAACATATGCAGAACATATTAACAAAAGTTACTTACAAAAAAAAATTAATCCCAAACAAACTTGCAAAAAAAATCATAAAACTCAGTTGTGAGAAGGGAGGAAAGTGGTCATTGAGTCTAAACCCTTATTCTGTCATGAGACATCAGAGACCCAGAAGAGTGAAGCTCCTCTCTGTGAGCCTCTTAAAAACAGGAATTTATTTTTATCTCAAGTGCCCACCCAGAACCAAACAGTCCGTGTCAAACTAGGAACATTACCCAGCCTCCTAAATCCCAGCAGTTGTGTCATCTACACCAGCAGCTGTCTTAGTGTGTCTTGGTAGAAAATGGAAAAAGTGGTGACACACAGAAGAATGAATACAGAGCTCTGGACAAACCTGATTCACAGTCCAGGGTCAGACCCGGCCCACCCTATGTGGTGCTAGTTCACCAACACAGCTACAGAACTGGACCCCCTCTTCATTTGCAAACAGTCCTCCCTGTTGTGATTTCTCAAAAATTATTAACTTTCCTTTTCCAGACTGTTTATGATCCAAGGAAGCACTGAACATTTAGAGAAAACATGCTGCTGTGCACCAACACTTCACACTCAGAAGTTCACGTAAGAGCATCACCGTGGCAGACAACACCCATGCCCCTTTCTTCTTTGCTGATAACAGAGCCTTAAGTTTACAAGGGAGGCAATGTGCCCAGCCTCAGGGAACCAAGCATGAGTACTCTAAGCCAGTCATGAGTATCTCGACATTCTCCTTCCAACTATTTCGGGATGAGAGTGGGAGGCTGATAATGTGACCCAAGTCTGATCAAGGAGATGTAAAGGCAAGTCTCTGTGCAGGCTTTGGAGGAAAATCTTCCTCCCTATTAAGAAAGGAACATGAGCCAGGAAGATTCTTTTGTTCTTGCATCCTTCCTTCTTTTGAATGCTGTGAAGACATTACACTTGGAACTGTGGCAGCCATCTTATAACCATGAGGTCACAAGCCTAAAGTGAAATCTAACACACTGAAAGACAGAGAGAAATGAAGGATAATCAGAGCTTGGATTTTTCAGTCTCTGAATCAATCCTGGGGAGTCCTACTCCCAACTCTTTGTCAAGACACTTGGTTAGTTGGGCATTTCTATTACTTACGATGAAAGCACCTGTTTTTTGCCTCCTTCCACAATTCCAATGTACCTATCTCATTGGATGAGCAAAATGAGTTTCTAGAGATTTAAATGACTTTACAGGATTGAATGATGCCATATGCACAAGACATGATGTTAGGGAGCATGTGACCCAATTCAGGGTCAGATTGAAGAAGAGTGAGAGGACTGAGGTTCCCAAATGTTGGGGCTAAGATCTACCCACAAGACTAAAGCAATACAAACGTTCCAGCATGCTCTAACAAACATCATATCTGGAAAGCTGAGGTCCTAGGGGTACAGCTTGTATTCCTGAAAACACTGAGTGCTTCACTTAGTCAAATATTGTGCTTCTGCTTTTTAAATATTTCCATTTAAATGTAGATTTTGACCTTCTCACCAATAAAATATTAATATGAGTATAAAATATATATTACTCATCATCTGAGAGAGGGTCTCTTCCCAGTGTCTGTCATGTTTCCTCTCAGCTGTCTTGGGATGACTTCTGAAAACCATGACAGTTTTATCTGCAGAACCCATCACTGACAAATGTCTCAATGAATGACCAAAAGCCAGAAGACCACATCCGTCTCAGATGCATTTTGAGTTGCTTTGTGTGTCTGTTTAATTTCTTTCATTCAGTTATCAGTAAGATTGGTTTCTTTATAACAATAGTAATTTAAGGGCTGGGTGGGCAAAATGAAAACTGTCTCAAGCAATACAATGCAAAGGAAGGGCTAATTTAATTTGAAATATCTCCCTTCCTAAATAGGTAGCCTATATTATGATTAACTGGGGTTTCTATTTCTTTCTAATAACTTCAGCCCATTAAGTAGAATGAAGGGTTTATTAAAAATCACAAGTGTTCTACTCGTTCAGCTTTATCATGACCATTATTCAATCAGCCAAATGATGACTAGCAGAACAGGAAGAGTAGCAGGAATTGGCCAATATGTGAGCTTTTTCCTATTTATTTCTTCATGTTTAATAACTAATCACTCTAATATGATACAAAGGCAGTATTCAATAAGCCACTTCCAAAGCAAAGTATTTAATAAACCACTTTGACACTCTTTAGCACTGACTGATGTAAGTAAAAAGGAAGATTGTATTCAAGAGTTGAAAACCCTAGGTAGGGATCTTAAATCTTGGTTGTGGGCCTATCTGCAATAATTCTCCCAATATATTTCCCTGTCTATAAACATTCATTCTTTTATTAATCTACTCAACACACTCATTCATTCAACAAATATTTAATGCACATCTACTAGGCATCACATCAAATATTTAGCTTTGAACAATACATACATGTCCTGCCCTCATGGAATTTACGATCCTCTCCAAAAGACTTCCTTAGTTTTGATCTCTTGTACACACCTGTCGTTAAGAACTCTGCCCTAGGAAAAAGTCTCCCCAAATCCTCACTACTCTCCATTCCAATATAAATGACCCTCCACCGAGTCCTGAAATTGGAGGAATCCATTTCTTTCAGTTGACCCCTAAAGACAGTCACCTAATATCCTTCCTGTCATTGACCTACAAGATATTTAATGACCATCTCCTGCAGTTCCCTTGGAAAATGTGAAGTCCAACAGTATTCAAAATGCCTCTCTTCCAGGCCTCCAACCTAACTGCTTAATTACAACCACATATCACACCCCAGAGAGACAGCCCAGAATCACCTGCGAGTGTGACATGGGTACCAAATAAAGTCCTTTGCCCAGACTCTGCCTGGACACCAACCCACCCCCACCTGGTATGTCCTCCATTAACAGCCTATAACTACAAGCAAGACTCCACTTAACCTTAGAGACCAGCTCTGAGTAAACCCTCACCGTCATGTAGGGCTACCAGTGATGTACTTTTATACTTCTGAAGTTCTGAGCTAGAATGTTCAGCCAGCAGAGGCCAGCCAATACACTAAGATTTCCCGCATTTATCTATTTTTGGTGATGCACTTTTGAGGCAAAAGACCAGAATCACATCCATGAGACAAAAAGCTCAAACACTTAACTTTAGAATTCTTGACTAAAGGTATGGTCCCAGTGAAAATACATCCAACACACCCAAAAATAGGTACAATAAGGGGTACCCGTTGGCATTAACAATGGTTGAGGGCTGGACAGTTTGAGTAAACAGTTTTGAAACTCTTCCTTCGAAATTTCCAGTGGCAACATAAGGCCTTTTAAAAGGGAAAAAAAATCCCACTGCTTCCTTATCACACAATTCTGTGATCAAAAATGAATGACTCATTTTAATAACTCACTTCATAACATCAGAATAAGCTATAGTTTCTAAAAACTAACTCAAATTGAGGTTCTGAAGGAAATTCTGAAAGAGGATGCTGTGAACAAAATAATAGCCTCAATATTTACACAGTGCTCTAAGATATCTCTGAAGACAACCAAACTAATTGGGACATGATTATTTGATTACAAGCTTGCTAGAAAACCAAGCCCTCTCATACTAGCATTTCATTCACTTATTGGAAAGCCTGTCTTTAAATCCATGGAACTTCTCTCCAAATTTAAGCATAATGTTGAGACAAAAACAGATTTCTAGGTAAGGTATTCTTTTCTTTTTTTGGCTTTTTTAGGGCTGCACCTGCGGCATACAGAAGTTCCCAGGCTAGGGTCGAATCAGAGCTGCAGCTGCCAGCTACAAGCCACAGCCACAGCCACAGCAATGCAGAATCTAAGCTGCACCTGCAGCCTACACCACAGTTCATGGCAATGCTAGATACTTAACCCACTGAGCAAGGCCGGGGATCGAACCCACAACCTCATAAGTACTAGTTGGGTTCATTACCGCTAAGCCACAACAGGAACTCCAAGTATTCTTAAATATAACCTACGTTTCTAGATAAGCAATTCTAGACAAGGCACTCTCAAACAGGAATGCATGGAGGAACTATAAATATGGGAAAATGACATAAAATTTTCTGGGAATCCATAGCTTCCATGAGTCCAGTTATCATGCAAAAGTTTAAGAACATGCCCCAGTGTTCTCTATGCTGTGTCAGCAATATTAAACTAAGGTATTAACTCTTAAAGTCACCATCATTATCACAAAAATTATTTATTGAACATTTAGTTTGTATAAGGCATTTACAAACCACACACTACAGTAATGTGCTTTATATGCTAAATATTACCACTCAATAACCCCAACAACAATGTGGGGGTTATAATAATGTGTAATGATAATGCTATTATTACACTCTACTCACAGATGTGGACCCTGAGAAATATTAACTAAGAAATTTACCCAAGGCTATACCATTTGCAAGTACCATAGTCAATACCTGAATATAGGCAGCCCTTTTCAACTCAAAATTGCTAATGTTCTGCCAAATTTGCTTAACCTACATACTCATGGAATTAAATGAAAGCAACTGGTAGATGTTATAACAATTTCATGCTGAAAACGTAGGCATCAGTCAAGAATAAAGATATTCTTCTAACACAACCAAAATATCATTATCACACCTAACACATTAACAGTAAGCTCCTAATCTGGCCTGATATCCAGTTCATATTCAAATTTCCACAACTGTCCCAAGACGTCTTTTACAGCAATTATTATTTTCAAGCCAGATCCAATTAATGTCAACGTTTATGAACTGCATTTGGTTACTGTTTCAAGTCTCTTG
The DNA here is from genome assembly GCA_004024745.2 of Catagonus wagneri. Classification (NCBI taxonomy): domain Eukaryota; kingdom Metazoa; phylum Chordata; class Mammalia; order Artiodactyla; family Tayassuidae; genus Catagonus; species Catagonus wagneri. The sequence goes on from PVHT021183583.1 coordinate 3,880,047, forward strand.
TAATATAGTAATAATACCCACTAGCAATTAATTTTTTTCATGAGTTTTTTTTAAGAAGTCAGACAAGTTATCCTGAAAATGTCTCACATTGTAAATGTGTCTCATTGCTTCACCACAGTGTCAATAATTTGACTCTAACATGTACTTCATGTTACCTGATAACAGGAGGCTATCCTACCATTCCTGATGCTTAGTTTGATCACTTAGTTAAGGCGGTGACCACCACCGTAAAGACACACTTCACCCTTTGTAAATGATCTGTGAAGTATTCCTTGATGCCACAAGATTATTTTGTTCCCCAACATCCTTTCATCTAATGGTTCTGCCTTCCACTGATCACCCTTGCCTGAAATCAAATATTTCACTGCAGGTTGCAAACGCTGATATTCTAATTCTGTTTTCTCCCATATTTTGCTAGTATCCTTTTGTACAGCACAGCCTTCCCTCACCATAGAAGAACTCTAGTGTCTCATTAGAAGATAAGGAAAATGCTTAATTCTTTTCCTTTAATTTGCAATTTTTAGAATAAGGAGTTGGCAGAACAGTCATTTCCAGTGGTGCTAAGAGTCTCTCTCTCTCTTCTCTCTGTCTCTCGTCACCATGGATTCATGGACTTTTATTTGTTCAGTGTTCAATCGCAATGATTCTTTTTTAATGTCCAAATCATCTGAAATCTAACCAATGGGAAGCCCCTTCAAGCTGTGGGGTCCAGTGTTCTTAACCATCACACTCATTACATGGAAGGGAGCTCAACAAAACTGCATTTATTTGCTTCATCTTAACATCCTGTGAGTTTCACAATGCTTCTCCTAGTAGAGAACTTAAGGAGTGTACATTTTTATGAAGTACTTCCTCTACAGATATCAGACATTTTACATTGATACTAAACAAATGAAACAGCTATTAATAAACTCAAGGCTTGACGAGAATCTTAATTTTGTTTCAGAGCTTAATCTGAATAAAAGCAAGAGACACTAATAACACATGTAAATTTAACTCTGGGAAATGCCTCTTGGATACAAGGAGATTTCTTTACTTCTCCTCGCCAGTCCTCATTTAATACCCACCAACTCTCTGACACACACTCAAAGTATATTACAAGGATCAACTAAAAACGAGGAACAATTGGGAATGTTTAAGTTGGGCAAGGGTGGAAGAATTAGCAGAGCAGTAGTTTTCAAAAAATACATAATATGGGACCGGCCCACAGTTTCTGACTTAGTAGGGAATTTGTGTTTCTGACAGGCTCCTAGGGGGATGCTAAAGCTGTCAGTCCAGGGATCACACTCAGAGCCAAGAGTGGAGACTGATTCCTATTTCATATCCCCTCTTTACATCTCCCAGTCCTCCCTCTACCCTCATCAAACTCCTGGGCCCTGCATACTTCACTCTCCTGTTGCACGTCCTTCACATACCAAAAAAAAAAAGGAAAGGAAAAAAAAAAGGCAAGCAGGTAACTACCAGACCACTAGTAAGCCAATAAGGAATAGACCTGATACCTTGGAATGATTCTCCTGGCTTAAGCCCTACCTTTCCTGAACACTCAACACTCCCAAGCTACTTTTTCCCCCAACTATCTTTACAGAGGAAGACACTGTTTAACCTGGGAGGAAAAAAAATGTCTAAAAACAAAATTGTTGGTTATTCTATAACTTTCAAAATGGATATGAGCCTCAGACTGCTGGGGGTTGTTTGTTTGGTGTGTTTTTTTTTTTAGTTGTTTTGTTTTGGTTTTTTGCCAAACTAGAATCCCAACTAAACCAGCTTTCATCTTTTTATTCCACTACATGGAAACAGACAAAAATAAGGTCGTGTTATAGAAGACATTCTGGGGTCAAGTCATAGTCACCTGTTCAATGGTTTATCTATGATTACAGTCTAGAATCCTAAAAAGTGATTTAAAAAACCCAACCCATATTTATTGAAATACTGCTAAATAGTCCTCAGCACCGCAGACAGAGAGAAGACTAGGTCAAAGTCTAGTGAAGGAGAAAGAGCCAAAATCAGGTAATTACAACACAAGTTATGTTCAGAGTGATGGCCCTGGGGTACCATACAATATCCAACCAAAGAAATGGGCAGTAAAGTTCAGCAATTCACTTCCCACTAGATATGCAGCTCAGAATGCTGACTCTAGCCCAGAGATTTTCAGCAGGTTAGGGGACTGATGCCCTGGATTGAATCTCAGAAAGACCTTTTTCCAACATATTCCTGATTCTGATTCCCCCCAGAGACCCTGAAAACCTAGAATAATGCAACTACAGAAGCTTCAGAGTTTGCTTCAACAGAGACATAAGCAGGGATAATGGGACAGATTTGACCAGGATAACAAACTATCCCTGTTATAATTTTAATTGCAGCCAAAAGAACATCAATCTGAAGCTCGTGTCCCTGACCAAAGCCAGAGGGTTTTTTTGTTTGTTTGTCTGTCTTTTTAGGGCCACACCTGTGGTATATGGAGGTTTCCAGGTTAGGGGTCCAACTGAAGCTGTAGCCGCTGACCTACGCCACAGCCACAGCAACACGGAATCTGAGCCGCATCTGCGACCTACACCACAGCTCATGGCAACACTGGATCCTTAACCCACTATATGAGGCCAGGGATTGAATCCATGTCCTCATGGATGCTAGTTGGGTTCATTAACCGCTGAGCCACGACAGGAACTCCTAAAGCTAGAGTTTTAAAAGTATGCCCCATATGGGTTTCTAAGAAGCCACGGGAAAGGCTTAATAAATAGAATACATGGTTAATGCCCCTCTCACCCCACTTTACCCATAACAGCTGTGTTTCTGCTTTTTTATTTGGTTACATTATCTAGCAATATTTCTAAGGTTCCTCAGCTAAAAGAATTTTATAAATCAGTGCTGTAGTTCAGTCCAAAAGAGTAGGATTTTGGACTGAGATTATTTCTGCACAGCTTCATGACTTGGGGCAAGTCACATACAAGCTACAGTGAGAAGACTGAGATCCAAGGTTCTGACAGAGCTTGACAGGCTGGTACAAATTCCAGCTCTAAAACTTGCCAGCTGTGTGTCTTAGGCAAGTGATGGAAACTCTCTGAGCCTCATCTGTAAAATGGAGGTAATACAAACGCCTGCCTCATGAAGTCACTGTAAGGACCAAACAAGGTAATACATAAAGCATCTTGGAGAGTGTCTAGCTTAAAAAGTGTTAATGCCCTCACTGCTATTATCATTTTCATCACCACCACCATCATCCCTTTAGACCTGTTTCTTCATCTGCAATATAAATACATAATCTCCAAGAATCATCCCAAATGACAAGCCACAAATTCCTCAGATTTCATGTTAACCTCAAGCATCAGCCACTCAGTTTTGTCAAACATACAACATACGAAAGCTTAAATCAGAATATGGGAGCACACACGTATATGTTCTCCGGTTGTCGAATACCAGCTCCCATTTCAAGATTTACCCATATCAACATGCATCGTGAAACAAGACAATCTATGCCACCAGGAGAGAAAAGCAAAAGAGAAAATCTGGTAGAGGAACCTAGCTGTAGGCAGAGACGATCTGAGACCCCAGTTCAATAAAGTCCCTCAGCATAACTAGCATGAGAGAAGCCACACATCCCAGGGAGGCTGGTTTTCAAGTCTACATTTTATGCCAGATTTAACCAGTCAAAGTGAAATGGAAAACATGTGTAGTATTAATAAAAGGCTCAGTGTCACCTTATTTCTTATGCTTAAGCACAATCAATGATGCCAGAGAGAGCTAAGAGCTTTTAAAATATACCATGTGGTCCCTTAACAAACAGGGTGCCTCTTGATGAGCACTTCTCCGCTGGTGTCCCTGGCAAATAAGCAAGAACACACAGCAAATTACTACATGCGATAAGCAAGCCCCCATTTCCCTCTCTGACACAAATGGCTCGGCAGTGACTCATGGCAGGACCAGGAGGCAGGGAGAGGAGGGGCAGGCAATTGCAGACTCCTCTCAGTGGAGCACTTAGGGGGATAATGAAGCAGGAAGCAGCTGGAATCATCTTGGGCCTCCAGAGTAGCATAAAGAGAACAAAAGGTAACCAGGAGACAGACATCTAGATTCAAAGCCTGGCCCTACCAAGTTTTGGCTGGATAACCTGGGGCAGATTAACCTCTCTGAGCATCTACAAAATAAAGAAAAGCACTACTCTCTTCAAAGAGTTGTTGTACAGAACAAGAACAAGTGATAGATAGGGGGAGCTATCATCACTGATGGCTTCTCAGTTACCAAGACTGCCATACCGCCTCCGTGCGTTAGTTTCATGAGTCCTCCGAACAACTCAGTGGACCTGGATTATTATTATCCCCATTTTCAGATGAAAAAACTGAGCCCCATTAGTCCTCTTAGGCATCGTTCCAGGCCAGGTGCTGACGCTGCACTGTTCCTATTGCACAATAGCTTCCCTAACAATCCCAAGCATGGACACCTCGCAGGGTTTAATTAGAGCAGCCATCACGCTCATAAGAGCAATGACACCTAACATTTACTACTCACTGGTTTTCTGGTCTGTTTCCCCCATTATATGCCTGCAAGAAACTGTAGGTATCCTTAAAACTGCTGTCCACCTTCACCACATCACAGTGCTCAATACTTCTTTTAAGCAAGGAGAGAATACTAATTATTGTTAAATTTATAAAAATTTTTCCAGAATTCCAAGTATTCAGGTTAACTAAAACAGAGTCAATGTGTATAAAAAGAGAACACAGGTTTCCTGAGCACCTGAGACAAAGCTCCTTGTCACTGCCCCTAAGGTACTTAGCCTGGTAATTTACCCTCAGTAGGTACACACTGGAGTGATTTAACCCCACAAAAATATACCTCTTCCAGATTAAAGGCGGATGTAAAAGGGAGTGGGTGATCACCACAAAAAGACTTACTATAGATCATCTTCACAGTGACTATCCCTGAACCTAGTTTCAGTCACTGAATTCGCATACATCTTTTTTGGAATGCAGTCTCTTTATTTTATATTTTGTTCCATGTCCAGGTATCTATTTTCTGTTAATTTAGGCACAGCTTATTGTTTCAGAGATGCGGTCAGCCGTCTCCCCACACACACAAGGCAGAGGGCAATGACAGAGATGTCACACTTGCCACCATTCACAACACGATAACATAGTGCACACCTTCTCAGCCAGTTTGCATATGAGTCTGCTTATATTACATACAAGAAAATACTAGTTTTGAGCAAAACAGTCATGTTAAAGAAGGGCAAGAGGTAGATATATAAAAATGCACCATCCTTTGTACCTAAGTCTGTCACTTTGACGTTTCTTATTACGCACACAACTATTTAAGGCCTTCCAATGCTCAACTGAAGAAAAACAGATAAACGGTGATTTGTGTTGAGTGCTTTCCTCAAGCATGTCAATAAATTGTGGCCAGGAGACAATCTGTTCTAGAACAATGAGCTGCTACTTCTCAAATGTGCCCAAATTCTGACACTGTCAAATCTCTTCACCCTCTTCGCAATAATCAGACTGCCACCTGTGTACCTGACCTGACAAACATCTTCACCTCTGGGGTGTTAGATACAACATTCAACACTTTGAGTGCCCTATGTGATTCCAGAAAATGCATTTGTCCAACCACTGACCTCCCAATAAAACCAGCAACCTGCACTGAAACTCTGGAATGATACACTATTCACCCCAAATCGGTCTTCAGCTTTTCTTAAACTCACTGAAATTACTCTTCCTCTTCTACAACCTCTAGAAGTTTTTCTCTCATCACATGTATGGGTTAACAGTCAGCAAAGAAGAGGGCTGCAGCATCTATGATGGTGTGGGGGTCTCTCGGCACGAATCTTCAACACTGAATCAAAAGAGCTCTGAAAACATGAGGTTTGGTTCTACAATAATTTTCCCTCACCAAAAATTCCTTCTAAACTTTCACTAACAGAGATGAGGATTCATCCTGTCTAGTGACCAAAACATACTGTGGAGTACTGGTTTAAGAAAAATCAGAAAATCAGAATTCTGAGATCTTTTTATGATATTTGTCATGAGCATCAAAGAGGAAAACTGTCACAGTCATTCCATCTCTGTATTAGCATCTCCTTTCTCCTGGGCTCTAGATGGGTTAAGGGTATTATTTTAATTCTCCTCTCATTGTTTCTAACCACTTTTGATGAGTTCTAAGGCACAGGTGCTCTTGGTAGCTTGTTCTCCAGCTAACTGGTCCTAGAAATTAGTAAGACTAAAAATGAGCAACAAAGGAAACCATGCAAGGTTCACTTTGGCTAAATATCCCAATGTTTGGCTAATTCTCAAATTATACAAGATTCTTGGCTCTCCCAAAGTGAGAATCGCGATAACACATAGGAAAAGTGAAAACAAAGAGGTAGGATATAGGTGGATGGAGCAGAGAGAAAAACACAGGAAAGATATGAATGGAGGAGTTCCCGTCGTGGCTCAGTGGTTAATGTACCTGACTAGCATCCATGAGGATGCGGCTTCCATCCTTGGCCTCGCTCAGTGGGTTAAGGATCTGGCGTTGCCGTGAACTGTGGTGTAGGTCTCAGACGCAGCTCAGATCCCTCATTGCCGTGGCTGTGGCCTAGGCCGGTGGCTATAGCTCCGTTTCGACCCTTAGCCTGGGAACCTCCATATGCCGCGGGTGTGGCCATAAAAGACAAAAAGACAAAAAAAAAAAAGATATGAATGGAAAAAATAAGAGTGAGAAAAGAAAAGTAATAATATAATGTATAAGAACAGGGAAAAGGAGATATAGGAAAAGCAAGAGTTAAACTGGTTCTGCTTTATTTGGTTGCTGCAGTCACTTGCTTTGGGCCCAAGCTCAGCAGGAAATTTTATGGGATTCTCTGGATCTACCACTTCCTGGCTCCTCTTAGGAGCCCAGCAGCGGTAATGTTAAGTGCCTAGCATTATCACAGAGCTTGCTAAAGTAGTTCTTGTTTGAAGTCTGTATCAAGGCTGGGTTTGAGTTTTCAGCGTTGCATGCTAGCTGCTACACATAAAGCTAGGATTATGCTGTGGTAGCAGAGGAACACACAGAGAATCCAACACGCTGGAGCAAGTAGAGTTTATCAGATTAAACTTATAAAGCAGAAATTCCTCCTGTGTATTATTTCACAGAGCTGGGATCAAGTGATTCAACAACATTCATTCTGTTGACAATGAGGGAGGGAGCCTGACTCTTTTCTAAACCTCCCTCCAGCGTTAAGGGTTGACTCAGAAAGCTTTGAAAACAGCTTGACTGTTTTCTTTATTCAGGTGAGGAAGGGAGACTAGAGAATTCTGCCTAAAACAGATGCTCGTGCTGGAGTGTAGAGGGGGTGATTGGCTAGACCCCAAATAAAACAACCTCATTTTAAAATATTTGAACCCTAAGAATAAAGGCCTTTCATTGCATACATTTGGGTGAACAGTAGATCAGACTGCTTTCCTAAGTACAGAGAAAACGGTATACAATATGATGAGGCTAGCCGGCCTGAAACGAACGGTGAAGTAGGGGTGTGACACAGCCTAATGACAGAAGAATTTGCTTAACAGTGAAAAGAAGGCTGAGCAGCAGGGAAAAGCAAGTGAAAGGACTCACTCTTGCTCCCTTCTCTCCCCAGGGGCCTAGAATTAGGCTTCTCAACCTAGCTGCCCATCAGAAGTCCTTCAGAAACTTTTAAAACTGTCTATTTCTTGGTGCTCACTCCCAGAGATTCAACTGGTTTCGGATGGGGCCCAAGCATGACTCTTTTCCTTTGTTTTTCCAGCTTCCAGGTAATGCTGAGTGTAGATGCAATTTTGAGTGGAGCAGTTTTTTGATGTAATTACTATAGAGTGGAGTACACTTACCAGGAATCTGGATTTTTTATATTCTAAGACACAAATTTCAAGTTCAAGCAAGGTTTCTTTTCAGGACCGCGAATCCAAATAATACGGATTTATAATTAACATGAAGTTCAAATATGATCAACTTGTTATAAGGTCAAAATCCAAATATAATTATATAACAATCAGGTCAATAGTGAGGGTGAATGTTTCCAAGAGGCCCAATTTTATACCTGCTGCATGAAAATCAGACTGATCAGAAAGAGAGGATCAGAGAGAACAATGGTTCTCAATACATGGTTCCCAGACTGGCAGCCTGGGCATCATCTGAGCACTTATTAGTAATTCAAATTCTCAGGCCCTATTCCAGACCTACCCAATTGTTTGGGGTGGAATCCAGTCATCTGTGTTGCAACAAGCCCTCCAGGTAACTCTGCTACAAGCTAAAAAGTACTGAGGCACCGCAATAATCACTTACTAACTTTTCAATAAAGCATCCTAGGATCTCCGTGTGGACACCCAGGAGGGAAACTATATATTCTCTCAATCTTAGACACTCCCAGGCAATGCCTCACAACACGGCCAACTAATGAGTATTTACTGTCACAGGACAGTCTCCTCAAAACTGCCTTTTGATCTCTACTGCTTTACCCTCAGGCAACTGGGGGCAGTTTTACAGTTAAGGGCATCTTTGTTGGGAGGAGCCAGGTGCTTGTTGTTTCTCTGGTACACAGCAAAATTCTGCAGGGATCTCTGAGTAAAACCAAGGGATAGATTTCCTAAGCAGCTCTCTGCAGTCATCTCCTCAGTTCACCACTGAGTCACTGAGTAATATCACTGAAAATTTATCAGCCTTCTGCAAGAGCAACACGAGAGGCAACGTGAGTCGGTGAAAAGGTCCTTTGCATTAAAGTCTCCCTGCCACTCACCTGGTGACCAAGCTGAGAGAAGGGTAGGGAAATAGCCTTTGGCTGGTGGGTCAGCAGTGTTTTCTGAGGCAACTGGATGTTCAGGACATGATGCTAGAGTCAGGATCCTCCATGTGATGGGTCACACACAGTAACGACTGCAACTCCATTCTAGGCACAGGTACACACGTGGGTGGCTCCGGGGAAACCATTTCCATATTCAAAACCACAATTAAACTGACACTTACTTTCACCCACATTTCTAAGTACGTGAACAGAGGAAGAAAACCCTGTTGTTATTTTAAATGAAAGAAACAGGAGTTCCTGTTGTGACTCAGTGGTTAACGAACCTGACTAGTATCCATGAGGACGTGGGTTCGATCCCAGTCTGGGCCAGTGGGTTAAGGATCCAGCATTGCTGTGAGCTGTGGTATAGGTCTCAGACACGGTTCGGATCCCACATTGCTGTGGCTGTGGTGTAGGCTGGCAGATATAGCTCTGATTTTGACCCCTAGCCTGGGAACCTCCATATGCCCAGAGTATGGCCCTAAAAAGACAGAAAAAAAAAGACAAAAGAAAGGTTTAAAACACTGCAAAAATTAAATCCAGATCCAATCTTAAAACCTCAACACATGACTTCCTCTGGCAGGGTGGGGAGGCATGTACGCGTGTATTTCAGGTACCTGGAGGTCCTTCTCAGAATTTTAAGACAATGGCTTACCACTGGCTCAATCTTTTGAAAATGTCATACAATAACACTAATGCTGCTTAGGGCTGCTGAGCCAAACTAGCCAATGTGTTCAAACTCTGAAAATTAAGTCACTTACAAAGTATCGCTTAAATGTATGTTTAAATCATGCCCAGGGCCAAAGGCAAGTACTTTTCAGTTATAGAGAAAAGGGATGTAAGGATTTTTACTTTCAAATTCTACACCCCACTCAACACCTGAAGAGAAAAGATTTAGAGTACAACTGCAAGCCTCCTGAGATTTGTTTTTCATCATTAATATGGATGATTCCATTTTCTCCCTGCTACTTAGTGCAAGTTCTCTTTAAAGCTAAGCCACCTGGGATTCAACTGATGCCCAAGACAAAGGCACCACACTGTCAAATAACTCCACAAAACGAAACAAAACAAAACAAAACAGAAACAACCAATCCTGAGAGGTCAGTTGGGTCTGGTTTGGGCAAGATAAGGCATGGCTTCTTACAAGGCTTAGAGTGACACACAAAGGACAAAACTAACTTGGTCTTTCAGATCCTCTGGCCCGCTGGGAAGATCAAATTATCCAATCCAGAAAGAATATGTGCTTCCCAACCAGGAATAGCAGTGGAACAGGGAAGAACAAATCTGACTCCATACTGGATCTGATTCTTTTACTTTGACCTTTATATTCTCTTGTCTTTGCTATAGTGAAGAATGTTGCCTTATAACCTGAAATATACAGGACAGCCCATTCTCAAGGCTCTGACCTTTAAAGGTTAACACTTTTCCATTCATATAGCGATAAAAATTTGCAGAACACAGAAAAACATTTGTCTTCTTGGAAGTTTATAGGAACACTGTGACCAGACCTACACGGACAGATATAAGAATAAGGATTTGGGCATGAAGAAGTTTGCAACAACCAACCACATCCCCTTCTCCTTTTAATACAAAAGAAGCCCGAATTCTAACTTGGGTAAGATGGTTCTTTGGGACACTAGTCCAACATCTTCTTGATGTGCTGGCTTTCTGAATAAAGTCACTGTTCCTTGCACCAACAACTTGTTTCTTGATTTACTGGCCTGTCATGCCTCAAGCAGTACAAGCTTGGACTCAGTAACAGCAGCAGTAATAAACCAATCAAGAAGCCATTCAAACTGGCTGGTTGTTGTTTGGATTCTGGAGTCCTCAGAATAGAGAAATCCTATCTGAGTTAAGCATCTCATTTTCAGCAATGATGTCCCAAGCCTTTATCAGTGCAGAAAACTCACAGAACAAACTCTGTTGCCTAACTGTAACTGCACTATCCAAGGAAATTGTTTTTATTCCTTCTTGAGAAGGGAAAAAAAAACTTTCAAAGCAGCGAATCGCAAAGGGATGAAAAAGATGGATTTCAGCCTTCTTTTTAAGGTTGGAGAAAGTGAGATAAGAATCATAATACATAAATAAACTCTTGCTTGACTCTAGAATTTCCGTCTTGAATAATGACTTCAGCACTGTGCTGTCTAGGAAAGCCTTCCTTTCCTGTCCTTTCATGATTATAAAGTTTTTCTAACTTTCAACCTCCAGAGGGATTACATTCAGTTCAGAGATGGGAAAAGGATATGAAAATCACTGGCGTCCCTCAAATCAATACTTCTAAGTCAGCTTCAAAACTCTCCCCTGGAACAGCAATGAAAAATGACTTTCCCCTAACTTAATGCTCTGTCACCCACAATTCTGAGTTCCTAGTGCTTTCTTTATTTGTAACTTATGCCCAAACCAAAGGAAAATATTTAATTGCCTGGCTGGCTTTTAGTAACAGCTCAGTAAATGTGTGGTGAATGGATGAATACATTCAAATAAGTAGACTCTATTCCAAGGTATCTGGGACATTTAAACAAATCAGAAATGTTTCCTAAGTTACAATGAAATCAAAGGTGGTTAGGTCCTTCCAATGAGGACATGATAGCAATTCCCAACTTGTTAAAATAACCCAAATAAAGAAAACCAACTGGCAAAAACTAGATCGTAGATATGCTTGGAATTTGAGACGAAGTATCACTAAATATTAAGGTTAGATTAGAGCTTCTTAGGAAAATAAGACAGAGGGGACATATCCTGAGTTATTTTATTTGTTGATTCCAACAATAAGAAACAAACGTATCAGAAATGTTTGCCTCATATTAAGTTATAGGACTTAATTGCCAAGTCAACTGTTATAGAAGAAAAAAAAAAAAAAAGATACTGAAAGCCCCCAAACAGCCTCTAAGTGGCTGCTTTTCATCCTAATGGTCTGCTCCCTTGCTATGGCAAAAACTGCCGGCAAAAATGATGTAGGTGCAAAGTGTGAGAACAGGGGAGACTACAGCATGTTGTAATATTGACGATGTTTATGTTACCTGTATGTACTACAGGTGCGAAAAGCATTTTCACCATTTTCTAATTTTATCTGTAACCGTCCTATGTGGATAGGTAAGAGAGTTTATCAGTTAGGATACACTGGACTGTAGGAAATAGAAAACTCAACCAAAACAGCTGAAGAATTTTTTCCTCACACATAACAAGAAGTCCTGAGTGGAATGAGTCAATGGCGGTTAATTCAACAGGTCAACAGTATCATCAAACACTCCTCTCCATCCTTCTTTCAGCTCTGTTGTTGGTCTGTCCTCCGAGGCCAGTTCAAGGATCAAAGATGGCTACTGCCATAGTCAAGGAGCCACATAGACAACCAGAAACAGAAACTACACATTTCTCCTCCCTCAAACAGAAGGAAACTTTCCAAAAGCACCCATACAAGATTTCCCGTAATGTCAAATTCGCCAGACCTGGACCTCTAACTGCCACGAGGAGTACAATTATTGGCTCAGACTAGTCAAGATGTGTCCCCTGAACTCAAGTCCACCTGGACAGTGAACAGCTAAGTGAAATCGAGGTTCTGCCAGCAACAATGAGAGGAGCTGACAGATTTGGGTTGCTATCCCCTAGGGAGAGATATGTACCTTGATTCCCAGCACACTGATCAAGTCCTGGAATGCTTATTGTGCTGTGTGACAAGATTCCAGATGTGGAAGTTTCTACAAAATAATTACTACAGAATGCCTTTGTCTACAAAAGCAACAAGACAAACAGGAAAACATAAAAGGAAGGAAACCATGCCACGGGCTTCTTCGGTGGGAGTGAGCATATGCAAAGGTGTACTACAGACATGTGGAATGAGCAACCCAAGTCACGCCACCAAGGATTTCAGTGGCTCAACTCAAAGATGTTAAATAAATGACTGAACAACCCTTCTCTCCTTCCATGAGACTTTAAAAACCCCCTCTGTTGCCAACCCAAAAGATAAGCTTTGTTTATCTTCACCAAGGTGGCAAGTCAAATGCTCACTTCTCCTAAAATGGAATGGGTGCTTCCCCACCCCCTACCTTTTTAAATCCTCATGTGATGTAAGAAGAGTTTCGTGTGATGTCCTCACATCCCCTTTGTGCTTCAAATTGCTACTGAAGCATCCACTGCAGCCATCTTCAGAATCTAGAGGGTTTTTTTCCTTCTTTTTGTTTCCTTTTTTAATGCTTACAATCCATCTCTGTAGAATAAGTCCTAGATGGAGATAAATGTGCTGTACTAACACAAAAGGGAGGTAGCTCTTGAGTATGAAACCACTTTTCTGCATTTGAAATCTTCAACCCTGATTGCTTTCCTTATACTCAAGCATAATTAACGGTCTCTCTGGGATGTAGGAACCAGGAAGCAGAAAGAAACTTTGCTTGTAAGGGCGTGGAAAAGGGAGGAGAGAAAACAGCAAGAAGGAATAACAGAGTACACAGTCAAGGCAGCACCAGGTGCGGCTCTTTCCAAAATTCCCAGCATCCACAACCATCTCTCAGTGAGACAGAGATTGCTGGGGACCAAGAAGAACATTTCCTAGCCTGGACCTATCAGGTAACTAGGGGGGGACTCTCTCTCCTAAAAGTCATGAAATCAATAAAGCTCAGTAGCCAGCTGGCCTGATGTAGACATAACTGAAATGCAATGGGTGTTCTTTTTCCCTTAACATGTGTATAATTTTACTTTTATCCTAGGCTTAAGATGGAAGTAAAGGTAGCTAGCACCTGGCCCAGTGTAGGCACTCAATAATTCACCTGATGAGTGAAAACCACCCACATAACCAGCCCAGAAAAATTTCGTCTTCTAAAACCGAATATATTAAATTTTCAGCAGCATCATTCTAAGCAAACAACACAGGATGGGAAAAATTACTCTGCCTAGAAATAAAATACTACACATATTCACACTCACAGTAGATTAAAAGTGAAAGTGGGCTCCTTGGTGAGAAAAAAAATCATAATTGTTAATAAAAGATGACACTCTCTTGACTATGTCAAATGTGCATTACTAGTTATCCATTGCATTCTGCAGAGGTAAATGGCAAGATGCTTAATATTAATGGACATACACACACCACACACCCACACACAGAAAGCAAGCAAGCACACACAAATGCAAAAAAGGATTGAAACTATGACAGTTAGGACAAACAGAACCTTGAGGTTCCATAAATCATATTTCTAGGGTACTCTAATCCAAGCAAAGGCACTACCCAAAGTCCAGTGTGCTGAAGGGATTTATGGTCAAAAGCCATGGATTCAAGGCCCAGCTCCATCACTTAAAGCAGGTCACTTAAACTCGCTGTGTCTTAAATTTTTTTAATCATAAACTAGAGACAATAATTACTTGCCCTGCTAATCCACAGACTTGTGGGAGATTAAAACAACCTTCCAGATAGGAAATTAACACTAAAAGAGCACTATCTGACTACTATCCAAGGGGCTATTATACAGGGCTATATGCTTGGTACTGCTCAATCTACAAACCAAAAAAGGTAAGTTTATCAAACTATCAGGCCATGCACCCCCATGTTGGAAGAATTCTTCCTTTATAAATAACTATTGCTGCAGGCACTGATACAATTTGGGCCATCTAAAAAGGACAAAAAATAAAAATAAAAAGAAGATCCTGGAGTTCCCTTCGTGGCTCAGTGGTTAACGAATCCGACTAGGAACAATGAGGTTGCGGGTTCGATCCCTGGCCTTGCTCAGTGGGTTAAGGATCCGGCGTTGCCGTGAGCTGTGGTAAAGGTTGCAGACGCGGCTCAGATCCCGTGTTGCTGTGGCTGTGGTGTAGGCCGGCAGCTACAGCTCCTGTTAGACCCCTAGCCTGGGAACCTCCATATGCCGCGGGTGCGGCTATACATAAAAAGGCAAAAAGACAAAAAAAAAAAAAAGAAGAAGATCCTGATTCTTCTAAACAAAAGTTTGAGTTTAAGAGCAAAACAGACCAACAGGGAACTCCTTTCCATTTGGTGTGCAGAACCCACACTAGTAAGGACCAGGTGCTTAAAGATATAACAAATGGCACCGCATGTACTACCCTCTCCTATTACCTAATAATTTACGTTGTACACAGCAAGCCTTTGTTAATCTTAAAGATCAGTCTTACGCCTCAAGCATTTCAAAGCTGGGAGCCTTTCCCCTCCCCAAACAAGAAAAGTGTATGCTTGTGGACCTGCTCCCTCATGGACCCCAGAAAGGAAAAGGCTCAGAGATTAAGTGAAAACGACCCACTGGTAAACCCGGGCTCCATTCCACCATTTCAGTCATCCACAACAAGGAGGGAGAAGAGGTGGTACTGAGCTCGTAGTATATGCCTGGCTCTAGGTTGGCTCCAGAGGATTCAGGTACTGAAGACACAATTGCTACTTTCTGAACTGCAATCTGAACACAACTGCACGACTCCACTGTCAAAATGGGCGCAGCGGCAGGAGAAAGCAGAAGTCCTGCTGAATTACTCTCATTCCACTGGTTCTTCCAACAAAAGGAACTCCTTTCCAGTTCGCGGTTCTCAATCTGGTTCCACACTAGAATTTCCTAAGGCATCTTTTACAACACCACCGTTTGGATGGTGGGCAACTATGTATCTGGGACTATGGCCCAGGCCCGGGATTTTTTCAAAGCTCCTCCTCCTGTGATCTTATGTGATCCTAGAATTGAGAACTACTGGTTTGTGTCCTTTTTGTCTCAAAGTTTCCCTTATATTGACAGATGGCAGTAGTCCACTTAATAGAAGAGGCCTAAAACTGTTAAAGGGCACGTGACCTCATTCCTATGGATCACAAAAATTAATATTAAAAAGATAACTGCCTAAAGTCTAAAGAAAGCTGTAATTACTGGGTGAAGAGAGAAATTTCTCCCTAGAGTAGCCTGCCCAGTACGATACATGTCAGTCAACGTATTTCCTGACTTTGTTACGATCCACACAAAATCATGGGTGAAAAGAAATCACCCAGAACGCAGCAAAAGTATTTTCTGCTTAAGGCTCAAACTCATCAACCTTTTTTTTTTTTAATTAACCATTAAGTCTTATTTCACAATCTCCAAAACAGATTGCCCTTCAAAGCAGGTCAAAAACACACAGATACATAAGCAGTCGCAAAGCTCAGTTTCACCAGTAACTACCCCACACTTATAAGTCGAGCCAGAGTAAGAAGTACGGCCACTACTAGATGGACCAAACGTTCACATCCTTATCTGACTGCTCCCCTCCCATGGCCTCACCAAGATGAAGGAAAAGGTGAAGATGTTCACAGAAAAGAAAGAGACACGCAAGTGACATGTCCAGCAAGGTGGGTTCTCAGAACTGAGGTATTGCCGAACTGATGCAAAGAGCAGACAATGCAGCCCAACCAAGATAAGGAGAAAATAAGCTAGTGCTGGTTTCTGTTCCTACAGAATTTATACTTCTTCCACTACAATTGACCAAAAGTTACCAATTCCCGCAGATGATAACAATGATGATTCATGATATACTTGTCATAATTACTAGGGACTGATGTAGTGAGTATTTACGTTTAGTGACTCAGCTAAGCGCTAACTCCTCAGGGTATCTCTCTGAGGTGGGTTGTATCAACCCCATTTTACAGATGAAAAAACCATGGCAAAGAGAATGAAGGTCTGGCTCTAAAATTGCACAGCCAGGATCTGAAGTCACTAAATCCTTCCCAATTCCTCTGACAGTACCTAAACAAAATCACCTCAAAATCCATCACATCATTCCTTTGTCACTGTTCATACAAAACACAGCTTTTCCCTGGGTAACTAACAATGTCTTGCCTTTTTGCCCACCTAGCAATCCTAAGCGTCTCCAATATTTAACAAGTACCCCCCTTTTATGTGGACCAAAGCCAATGTCCTGACACGGTATGGTATGAGATAACCATGAGTTGAAGTGACCCCCAACATCAGCAAAACCTGTTGATCACTTTGCTTGGCGCTGCAATATTACTTTGATGTGTTAGTTTTCCCTACTAAAAACAGCAGCCAAGAGTTAAGTACACAGACCAGTAAACTGAGAAGACTTGTATTAACAGCAGAGGTAATCTACTAATCTGCTGATAGACTACGCTGATGGACTTTAGCTGCTGTGGGACATATGTTTAGGCATCTTTTCATCGCGGCTGCTGACATACACTTCAACAGGCAGGCTCCTTATCTAAACAAATTCCCCATGCCTCCACAAGAATCTACAGAGTGGAGTCCAGACTTAATGAGGCATGCAGCCTTATCCCACTGCGAAGCGAACTACTGTACTGCATGATCTGATTTCCAGGTGTAACCTGACACCCAACAGTGTACTCTTGCAGCTTTTACTCAGGAGAGGGGAACTAGGCAGATGTAGCCACACATCATACCTGAGAAGGTATGATAAAATGCAGAGGAGGAGGAGAGTAAGTGTCTGAAAAGGAAATTTCAGGTGTGGAGATAAAACGACTTAACATTCTCAGTACGACCATGCATGCTAGGAAGTGGAGATTAAAAAAAAAAAAAATAGCTTGGATTAAACAACTCAAGGCCACTGGTTTACCTATAATCTTTCCTCTCCCCTTCTCCCTAGTATTCCATTTTGGACTTATTTTTGTCCTTTGCAGAATGTGGAGACCTTCACAGTGAGTGGGCTGAAGTGATAAGCAGAACCTTGAAAAGCTCCATGTTCTCAAATTACAATCTTCACAGCAAAGTACAATGAGAGTAGGAGCCATACGTATGTTCTGATGGGACCAGGATTCAAACAATTGCCTAGGCCAACGCTGGATCAAAGAACCCATTTTCGACTCTGATTTCTGGATCAGTGATCAACAAAGAAAACTGCACAGCCCTTGTGTCGACCTGTGGGTGGGACAAGATGCTATCTATCCTGTGCTGAAACTTTCAGACAGTTTCACCAAAGGAACCTCAATGCCCTATGCTATTGTTCCCCTCTCTCTTAACACCTCCTCCCAGCAGTCAAGATTTTCTGCCAAGATCAACACTTGCCCAGTTCTAAACAAAATGAACCATTCTGTTTGCCAAAGTGTAGCATCTAGAGCAAAAAGGGTACCGGTTCCCAGGCAAAAGAGCTTCGAGTCAAGTCTTGAATTTGCCACTTCTTAGCTTCACAGCTTTTGGGCCGCCTGCTAAAATTGATTTCCATATCACTGAAAGGGTGATGGTTAAGATCCACCAGTGACAGGTGTAAGGAGTTTATTAAACCACCTAGGGAAGACACTGGCGGCTGGTCCTTTATTTCTTCTCTTTCATTTTCAGCTACCATGACCCCATTTTTTTTTAAGAGCTGCACTAGTTCAAACCTGTCATCTCTTACTTTTATGATGAGAATAGCTTTCTAACCTGACTACTTCCCTCCAGTCATTGATTCCCCTTCTAATTAGATTCATGAAATAGAATACTCATTTTGTTACTTCCCTGTGCCAAAGCTTTCAGTGGCTCCTTTCCGCCTTTAAAAGAAAGCAAAAACTTAACGGGACCTAAATTTATATTTCCTCACACCCTTACCCCTCTGGATCCAGCCCCACCCCAATGTTAGATCCCAGATCCCTCTCTCCAGCATGCACAAAGCACTTTAAAAACACTGGGCACTTTACGTATGCAGGCAGCGCATCCCTTTCATACACAGCTACTCCTATTTTTCACGAGTACCACAGGCCTTCCACTTTTAAAGCAGTGGCCTCAGGTAAATAAAATCCACCTCTTAAGATCCTCACTTTATTAAGCCTCTCCAGGTGCAAGATCCCTGGCCCCAATTTAGTGCACCCCTGCCAGAGGTGATAAAAGAGATGAACTCACACTAGACTTCAGCTTGGGAGGAACATTTTTTTCTTCTTCACAAAACTAAGTTCTGTACTTGACTTTACATTTATTTTTCTTGGCTCCACTTTGAGAGTCGCGTCCTCCCTATACTTAACTGAGCTCTTTGAAAGAACAGAACACTCACCATCACACATGCACCTATTTATGCTCCTCTTCCATTCATTCCTTAAGCCCTGGCACAGCTCTCTCTCAACGCAGGAAACACTGCCGTGATGATACACTGCCCACTCCCTCCTCTGACCCCTTTCACACCCAATGGACAGTTCAGGTGAGCATCCTACTGTAGAGTACCTTATTCTCTCCCTTTTCTAAGCAAGCAACTCTTTAATTCCACGTGCCTTGTTTACCAATTTATTCCCCTGGAAGTGCTCAGTGTAATGCAGAGGCTCTCAAACTTTAGTATAAATTTGACTCCACCTGCAGATCTAAGGTCTATGACAAAGACTGCTGGCTCCACCCTCCAGAGTCTCTAGTTCTTTTGGTGATCACAGGATGAGAACTGTGAATCTGCAATTTCTAAAGAGTTCCCTGCTGTTGGTCTGGGGAGCACTCTTGAAGAAACACTGACCTAAACTTCTCTTTCCCCAACTGGATTGACTACACCTCTGGAGCCTGCAACTCAAGACTTCGTGTTTCACCAAGCTGGGCACAGAGCAGATGATTGATAAATATCTGTACTGACTGACTGACTGCCTTTGTAGCTCATTATCTCCTGATGTATGGTAAGGTTTCTCCTCTTGCCTACAGCACAAGCCATTGCAGAGTGCCACCACAGAAGCAGCACTGTATCAATCCCATGCTTATGTTACTTCCAAGCAGTACCGTCTGATTGGAGCAGGGCAGAGGAAAGCACACCTCATAAACTCCGTGAAATGCGGCAGCAATTAGCCTCCTGGGACAAGAAACTAAGTCTTAGGTAGAATAGTCTTCTTTGAAAAATACGGGTCCTATACACCTCAAGACTGGCTCATACTTCAGTTACAATAAAGCTGGTTCGGTTATAATAAAACTCTCTGAAGATGCCGGTTTCTCAGAAATTTGCTCCATATGCCTGCTACCCACTGCGTGACGGTGAACCAGGCAACTAATAGCTTACACAGGCAACCCAGCCTACCTGTCAGTTCACAGGGATTCAACTGTTTCCTTTAGAAACAATTAAGCAACGGCATCAGGGGGCAGATACAAGTTGACAGAGTGCCTAGAATTTCCTGAAGAAACGTTTACAGAACCACTGAAGATGAAGGCAGCTCACTGCAACACTGAATCATACCTTCCTATTAAAACCAGTGAAACTGAACTTGGAGCATTTCTCTGGCTCGTTTCCTCACGCCTGTTTTGGAAACGGGAAGAAGACGGGAGAAGGTGGCAACAATGACAAGACCATTTCCTTGATTTGGATCAAAATTTTCATTGCTACTTAAAAAGGAAAACCCATCTTCACTGCTCTATAGTGTATCTGATGAGGTGCCCTGCTCCCTTCCATTGGAAAGTCATTTCCATTAAAAGCCACTTAATTAAGTACAAAAGGTGCTCTTGCTGGGTCCCACTGTACTGTTTCCTTAAACCAAGCTCTCTGCTCCTGTCCTTGGGAAGATCTATCCCTGCTGACAGACTGGTTGTTCCCAAGGAAAACTAAGGAGAGGGACACTTTTTCCCTACTCAGCAAAAATTTAGAATCTACTTATGAAACACAATCAAATTTTACAAGGCACTGAAGTGATAACCCCCAAGCAGAGAGCCCATGAGGCGATAAATATCTTATAAACACAAAGGTCACAGACCCAGGTGTTTATGAGCACAGAAGATGTTTATGGCTATCCACTCAGCTAGAAATCTGTTTTCAACCTTACTCTCTCTTCTTTATTGCCAGCTACATTATTATTTTTCTCCAATTATTTTTGGAAAATCCAAAGCAAAGAGGACTATAAAAGAGCTTTATGAGACTGTTGAGCCAAATCAGTATGCCAGAAACAAATCAATGCTTCGAAGAGTTCTGAATACAATTATAGGCAAACAATAGTCCAATGTGTCTGGTAATCTCCCTCCAAACCATTATTGCATAGATTAAAAGATTACAGCTATTCCTCTCTGCTCCTCAATATTAATAGTGATATAAAGCACATTTAATAAACCCAAACTGCCACAGCCCTAAGTTGGATTATGGGTCTGGTTCTTCATAAACTGACATGTACATGCAGACTCAGTTTAATAATATACAATCTCAGGTCAATCAAAATCTACCCTCACCAGCTCTCTATTTATTATCGCTTTTGCCACAACCTGCACCCAATCAGATGCTGTCCTAAAACTCTCTTGGCTGGCAGCTGCACAAAAATCTGCACAGCATCAGCATAACAAGTGACAGGTCTCCCCATCAATTACAACTCAGAGGGAAAGACGCCTTCAGCGGGGACATAACCCCACAGTCACACACCACCTTCGTTTCTGACGGACCATCAGATCAGAAAGGAAGCTGTCATCAATGGAGAAAAGGAACCCAGCTCCTCATTAGCCAGGGATTTCTTTTCTTTTCTTTTTTTTTTTCAACATACATCAAGGAATAATCATGGGCCAACTCAGCTCTGACAGCTCCTTATGTAAATGGCATTTAAATGCAGGCAAACAGATCACAAACAAAGAGACTGCAGCTAGGTTGGTGCTCACAGACCCACTCAGACCTTGTATCCACGCTGCCGGTCTCTCTGGGTTTTATCTCCTATCAAATGACCAGAAACATCATCATGAACACCAAGATTTTATTATGGGGCTTCGATGAAAGTAAAGATAGGGTGTGTGTACCTTGTCAGGGTCCCGAGGCGGGTTCTCCTGCAGCAACAGAGTGGCACCACCTCCAGGACCACCCACATCCCCAGGCAGGACTGTCCCATCCAGTCAAGCCAGGCTGCGGTTTTAGTCTCATAATTCCACCTCTAATCAGGCTTTCTGCCCTTTCATGACTCTTAATCCAAATTCTAAGTACTTTCAGCTCCATCTAAAGGCCTGCTTTCCCCACAAAGTCCACATCACTCACAAACCCACAAGAACCCACTCACATCAGATTTCCTGTGGCACTTACACAAAACACTGCACACCAGAATTCTGGAATCTACTTTGTCATCAACAGTCCTCCAAATGTTAAGTACAGGTCTTATTTCTCCAAATGATCGCTTAGCCAGACATATTCTATTTCTCCCTCCTCCCTCACTGAGGGTGTACACAAAGTACCCGTAAGACCAAATATACTAAATACTGCCTTCAGTAAGAAATAGGTAAGATAGGGGAGGGGGGCGGGGAATGCAAGTGGAAGCAATAAGGATGAGCTGCTAAGAGAGATAGGTTCTTGGCAATTAAAAACATAAATGTTCCTTCCTCTAAGCTTCCCAAGCACCTGCTCATACTTTAGTTAGCAACTTGACTGGTTTTGTATTTTTATGTTTGCTTCTCACATCAGAACTCGTGACTCTCAATGGCATAGCTGCATCCTGGTCTGTCTCCCTAGTGACTGATCAGAGTGAGCCTCCAATGATGATGACAATGAAAAAAAAGAAGAGGAATGGCAAGCGTTTACTGAGTATTTACTGTGCATGAAACACTTCACAAAAACCGGTTTTAGTACTCCACAAAAGCCTTCTTAGTTAAGTTCTGTTACTATTAGTCATCATTTTATGGATGAAGGAACTGAAGGACCAGGCAAGTTACATGAGGCCACAAAGCTATCTGGTTTCAAAGTCCATGCCGGCCAGATATCTCCTGAACAAATGAGTGAATGACATACTTGGAGCAGGAAGGTAACTGCAATATAAAGCAGCAGTAGATGTGGAATCAGAGGTCCCAGCCTAGAATCTCGGCTCTGTCACTTACTGGATGGGAGACCAGAGCTGATTCATAACCTCTCTGGCCCTCATTCTCTTTATCTACAAAAATGACGGGGATAATAAAACCTGTCTTGTAATTCTTATGTGAAGAGCAAATACTAGTGAAAGCTCTTGGTAAACTGTAAAGTACTCTACAGTTATCAGTCAACTCAGTCAAAAGTAAGCCCTTTCTAAAGATCCTAGATTAGTGCCATGGATTTCTGATACCAGACAGGCTGGAGCAAGAAGGCGCAGCTGATAGCAGCGGGGAATGCCATATATAGAAGGTAAGAAGAGCACCAACGGCATGAAAAGGGCACCTGTGTGGTAGAGCTGGCCATCGTTTCTAGCACTCGACCTACACCACTCCATCTGTTTCAGTTCCACCCTACCCCAAAACCTGATTTTAGCCAGGATAAACGAATATAACAAAGTACTAACCCCAAGTTGACTTGATAATCTGCTAATATTCTTCTAATACATCTGGGAAAGGTAGAATATGAGGGGATATGTTCATTTCCCGAGGCTCATGGAATGGCCTGAATTCCACTGGAATGAATGGAAATGAAATAAACTGATATATGGTAAAGTACTCAGCACCAGGCCTAAAACATGGATGACCGAAAAAAAATATGTTTCCTTCTCTCCTTTTACAGATTACCAGGAAATAAAGCTTTCTGGTGTCAGAAATCTTTGGTTCCATATTACCTGTGTCCCAAAGAGAAAGTCTTGTACCCACTGTTAACAGCTTTACTCAGAAGCTGATGCCCAACTCTAAGTGTCATTTCCAGCCTCTGTCATACTTAGATTTCAAGGTCTGGGTTTTTTGTTTGTTTGTTTGTCTTTTTGCCTTTTCTAGGGTGCACTCACAGTATATGGAGGTTCCCAGGCTAGGGGTCTAACAGGAGCTGTAGCCACCAGCTGACACCACAGCCACAGCAACATGGGATCCAAGCCTCGTCTGCAACCTACACCACAGCTCATAGCAACGCTGGATCCTTAACCCACTGAGGAAGGCCAGGGATCAAATCAGCAGCCTCATGGTTCCTAGTTGGATTCATTAAGGGTTCAGGTGTTTTGTTGTTGCTGTTGTTGTTGTTTTTTAGGGCCACACCCGCAGCATATGGAAGTTCCTGGGCTAGAGCTGAATCAGAGCTGCAGATGCTGGCCATAGCCACAGCCACAGCACACCAGATTCAAGCTGCATCTGTGACCTATAGCACAGCTTGTGGAAACGCCAAATCCTTAACCCACCGAGCAAGGCCAGAGATGGAACCTACATACTCACAGACACTATGTCAGGTTCTTCACACGCTAAGCCACAATGGGAACTCCCTGTAGTACTTCAGGGCCTGTCTCCCCACTACGAAACTGTGCAGTAGATAGCATAACCTCTCTTGGCTGGATTCAAACTGAGTCACCCAACTCTACACACAAATTACTGCCTCCAACAGAAGTCATTTAATGACAGGGGCCTCTTAGAGCAAATAGTATGAAAAATAATCAAGGATGGCTCTGTTGTCTCTCACCATCTATATGTAGAACATATACACAGCTGAAGTGTATAGTTCATTATCCCAAGTCTCATTTAAGCATAAAAAAAAAAATGATCAGAAAGCAGTTTAAAAAGATGCAAAACAGAGCAGGGCATTTCCTCCAACGTACTAAACTGCTTGTCCTGATCTTATTTCTTTATGATAAAAAGATCCATCATCCCAAAGATGACTTGAAGATTGGTGCTTCAAATAACTTGATCCTTTCAACTTGACAACCTTCTCACTTATCAAACTCCCTCTTAAGGAAGTATTACCAAGTCCACAAGGAAAAAATTCCCCAACTTCAATAAAAAGAGGTATGTTAGACTGTGTGGAAGATGCATGGAAGGGAAACAGACACATTCTCTTTCAGAAAACTTACTCATTTTCCAGCTAGAGAGGAAGGTAATCAGCTACATAAATGGGATACAGAAGTCTTTGATGCCGTATCACATTTTGGCATAATATTTGATGATTCTACAAGATAGCAGCTTAAAACCATGTCAGAAGACTAGCAGTCTAGTTGTCTTTATGGCAAAGCCAGGGTAATTTGTAACTGAGGTATCACTCTTTAAAAAAAAATAAATTTTAACTGAAAAATAATTGGCTTCTCTCTCCATCTCTAGAAGAGGGCCTAGCTCCATAAAAGAATGACTATTATTCTTGAAGAAAGGAACTGCTGCCTTTCATTAAGATGCCATGAATGCTTTTCCTGTTGGCCACAACAATGTCAAGGGCGGCACATTCTTGGCAAATCCTGCAACATAAAGAGGGCAGCCCCTCCTCTGCAAGCACGGGCCCCAGACCTCTCCAGAGTGCATGCTTCGCTCCCCCCACCATGCCACTGGGCACACACTGCGCACACACAAAGTCCCTGCAGATTTTTCCAAGTGCCAGTTGAGCCCCCAAGTGCACATTCACTGTGCAGGCTGAAAGCAGGGCTGTAGGTGACAAAGGGAACACGGCTCCTATTCTTTGCAGTCCTATTCAGTACGCTGGGCTAGAGAGGCTCCAGACTGTGCAGGGCTCTCTGCTTCAGAGGCCCTCACCCGGGTGGCCTGGCTGGGAGCTGGCCACTGGGGCAGCAGGAGGGAGCCACACAATGGATCCACACCACACAGACATCCTGCCAGCCACACTCTTTTCTCTCCTGCCTGCCTCAGCTCTGTCTACAAAGCAAAGCTCTCATCATTTGCTGACAATCTATCTTCGTTCTCACTCTCACTTTCTCACTGCAAACCCCAGGGAAGCAGCCAGTGGGGGCAGAAGTGTCACCATTTCCTATAAGGAACATAGGGAAACAAATGACGTGATTCAGTTTTTCACAACATTTGCATGGTATTTACAAGGTAGACCAGTGGGGCTTAAAATTTACGGTGCCAAGAAAATGTTAAGGAAACAAAAAGTACGACTCCTTAAAACTGCAGAATCTTTAAACCAGAAATTTACAATGGGTTTTTCTTGGCAAGGAGAGCCTCAATGGAATAATGGTGAAATTGTACTAACTCTGAGGATGTAAATGGAAACACCACACTTGCTGGCACAGCTCAAAGAGTCAATTGCCCTGGACTCAACTCGTATTTTCATAAATGCAGTCCCTGTTGAACCACCAACAGGACTGTGAACTTCCCCTAGCTCAGGAGCGACTTCTCCCTTTTTCCATTTACCAGAAACCCCCTACATGCCTACAGAGCTGCCCTGGCAGACACTCAGAATCTGAGAAGTATTGAGGAAGGCCTCAACCCTTATTAACGCTGGCCATATAGCAAGCACAGGGCTAGGCGCTTTAAATATATTCACAACTACTGACAGGTACTTGAAAATTACATACCACACTCAAGCTATGTTTAGACATTCCCCTTATCCAATATAACATGATTCCTCAACTAAAAAATAGGATGTCTGAGAATTAATACTTAGGAAGCTGCCAATACGTGCACCAGACACAAGGCCAAGCACTTTACAGACATTATATGACTTACTCTTCATAATGACCCCATGCAGCAGGCATAACCTCCTTTATTTATCTAGTAGAGAAACCGAGGCTTAGAGAAGTTCAAGAATTTTCCCAAGGTGGAACATCTATCAAATGGCAGAGGATGACAAATCCAGCACCGTGGATCTATCATCTGACTCCAGAGCCCCTGTCCCTCTAAACCACACTCTAAGTCGGCTAGAATATCTGGCCAATACCTACTCCCACTTCAAAGACTCCCTATGCTTGCCACGTGCCAGCCATTGTTCTAGCACTGGGGACACAGGTGGACAGGACACCCTCCAAACAAGGTGACACGTAAGCAGAGATGGAGTAAGGGTATGAGCCAAATGTACCTGTGAGCACAGAATGTTCCAGGCTAAGAGAACAATAGTGCAAAGACTCTGAGGTGGGGAAGGTTTGACTTGGTTTAAGAACAGCAAGAAAGCTCAAGGGTCAGAGAGGATTAATGAAGGGGATGGCAGGAGATGAGGTGGGAGATGGCAGGCTCCAGACCATGCAGCATCTTGGAGACCACAATAAGTACAACCTTTGAACTGCATTCTCAGTGAAATGCGAAACTTGTAGGATTCTGAACTGAGGAGTGATATGGCCTAAGGTACATTTTAAAAGGGGCATTTTGGGAATTTCCGTTGTGGCTCACCAGTAACGAACACAACTAGTATCCATGAGGATGCAGGTTTGATCCCTGGCCTTGCTCAGTGGGTTAAAGATCCAGCATTGCTGTAAGCTGTGGCATAGGTTGCAGATGTGGCTTGGATCTGGTGTTTTGCCGTGGCTGTGGGGTAGGCCAGCAGCTGCAGCTCCCATTCGACACCTAGTCTGGGAACCTCCATATACCGCCAAGTGCAGACCTAAAAAGCAATCAATAAGTCAATCCTAGGGGCATTCTGGCAGCTGAGTGAGGAACATTCTGAGGGAGCCATTGGTAGAAGCTGGGAAGCTATTGCAATCCAGGTGAAAGATGATGGCAGTTCAGCCTGGGGAGTGCTGGCAACGGAGGTGATGAGAAGTGGCTGGGTTCTGTTCAGTCTGGTTTTAGCCCTCAGTGGCTGCCAAAAATCATTGCTACTTTATTTTCAAAAGAACCTGGATCCAAAACCCTAAGGTTAAAAAGAGCCAGGAAGACAGTCAAATAGTCATCAGTAAACAGAGTCCAAGGTAAAGTTGCAGCCCACAGCAAAGGATTCAGAGAGAGCATGCTCGAGCCAGTGGAGACCCAGAACTTAGAAGAGTGTGTCATGTTTAAGTAAAATATGACAGAGAGATAAATTTCATAGCACTGCTTTCTGGGTGACACTTTCTGCCCTCCAGGTACTGCCTGGCATCTTTAGCAACCCTAGTACCTACATTTATCATGCAGTGCAATCATTAAGGCATTACGTCTTGCAGAAGCTGGGAGGAACCCAAGTATTTGTGTTGAATAGAAAATGTAACCCCTTCCTCCCACCCTGCCAATTGCAAGAAGTGTTTTTAAACATAATACCACTTGGTGTCTTTTTATTTTTTTTCTCCCAGAAATACCCTAATTATCAAGCTGAAGAGTTTGGGAGAGATGGCTTTTATGTGGTTTTATCTCCCAAACACAGTACTGTCATGGTTTTATTTATTTGTGTTTTTACAGTAACACGATGCTCTCCTGTAATTGAGACTACTATGGAGAGGGCTGGCATGTGTTTTCCACAAGATTAAAGGCAATTTCTTTTTTCAAAGCTAGCGTTGCTTCTTGGAAAACTCACTTCCTATGCTAAACTAAATCCACTAAGCCAAAATTCTACATTCACCTGGTCTGCATTACAGCATTACAAACAGCACAAGAAGAGACAATTTCATTCATGCACTGATTCAAGCAGTATTTACCAAACTCCTACTGCATCAGGCACTGTGGGGGTGGGAAAATACAGCACAAAATAAAACAACAGTCTTTGCCCTCCAGGGGCTCTGAATCCAAAGGGGAAAATACAGAGAAATGACTATGCTATAAGGCAGAGTGTGATAAGAGGTACAATAGAAGTACAACAACGTGCATTGGAAGATCAGGGAAGATGCCACTTGGTGAGGAGAGGTGGTTCTGTGAAAAGTTACAGGGTAAACAGGACCTTCAGGTCCCACGGGCCTGGGAAGGTATCACCAATCACGGCAAACAAGGCCAAAGGCACAGGAAAGAGAAAAGGCTGTAACCGAAAAATCACCTGAAAGGCTTTCAGTTTGGAAGATAATTATTATTGGGAATAGAGGGCAGGGATGACTTAGTGATCACGAGGTACAAATTAGATCAGAAAGGAGAACTTGGAGTCCCTCTTTAGAGGCTCCTCCTTGGCTGAAGGCTTTGGAGTCAGATATTCAGGGAACACTGGGGAACCACTTCAGGCATCCAAGTAAGAAAAGAAAAGACTGCCATGTCTCAGTTACGTGCCAGACACATACTAGGTATCCACGTGTGCCTCTTAAACCTTACAGTGATGGGACAGCGTGGCCATTATGAGCCTCTGATCACAGATGGGAAAACTGAGTGTTCAGTCAAGTTTTTTCTGTTCTAGGTTTCAACCAATTCTTCCCAACTTCATGAGTCCATGGTAAGTATTCTTCCCACGAGGCCCTTCAGATTTCTCTTTTATGATGTAACAGTCAGTGGGATGGAGAGTGGTGTAGAGTAAAAGCACTGTGGCCAGAAAACCAGTGCAAAAGTGGAGCTCTTCTCAAAGGAGAGACACACAAGACATGAGGAAAAGCATGAGAGACACATCTAGGATGCATGACTCTCTCTAACCGCCAGCAACTTCCATCCTTAGGGGATATATGCATAGCATTGGCTGTATATAAATATTAAAATGTTGCTTTCAAAATCTTTCTTTTTCCTTTTTTTTTAAAGGCCACACCTGTGACACATGGAAGTTCCCAGGCTAGGGGTCGAACTGAAGCTGCAGCTGCTGGCCTATGCCACAGCCACACCAGATCCAAGCCACATCTGCAACCTAGGGCTTGCAGGAACGATGGATCCATAACCCACTGAGTGAGGCCGGAGATGGAACCACATCCTCAGGAACACCAAGTCAGATTCTTAACCCACTGAGCCAAAACAGGAACTCTGCAAAATCATTTTTAAACACGCTGTGAATGGTACGATTGGCAGCATAATGTTGTTACCTTATTTCACAGTATGCCTTCCATTCCTCAAAAAGCTTTTAAACACAGTATCTGAGTTAATTCTGGTGGCAAACCCATTTTAAAAATCAGCTAACACAGGCCAAGAAAGTAATGACTTGCCAGGGGTCAGGTTGTCAGTTTCTTTGGAATCCCAGCCCATTAGCACCTTTCCCTGCCCCATAAGGAGTGATTTAGTCATATTCTAATGGAGGAAAGATCACGTGGAAACAAACTATCCTTTTACAATCTGTGCAACTCTAATCCTCCATCATCCATCCTCCTGTCTCTTAAAACTCTTTATCTCTACCTTCACCAATGCCACGCCCACCCCAAATCATATTCTGAATGTCAGCGTTAGGGCTTCTCATGATCAGTCCGCTGGGGCTAAGGCTTAGGGAGGAAAAGGTCTCTCTTTTACTCAGCAGCTATTATGTGCCAGGGGCCCTCGGTACATCATCAGTAAAAGCAACTGCCATAGATATTCAGTCTTCATTACAGGCTAGGCACTGCTCTACACATTTTAAATATCACAGTTAAGCTTCATAAGAATCTTGTGAGGCTATTCGTTTATTTCTATAGATGAGGAACAGATCTGAAGCTCAGAAACATCCAATACAATGTGTCAAAAATGACACAATTAGAAAGTCATGGGGCTCTGGCTTGAATCAAAGCCTATTGAGCTGAGCTCTAAGGTCACTGCCCTTATCCACTGGTATAGGACACTAGAGAGGCGGGTATGTTGGGGGCACGTGGAGCAGGGACTGTCTGGAGGCTGGAATGCATATAGAGAAGCAGCAATGGGGAAGCAGAGTCAGGCAGGAGCCAGATTATGATTCACCTCTTAAACTGTGCTGGGAGTATGGGCTTTTACTGAATGCTGATCATGAGCCACAGCATTTTAAGTATAGGTCAGTAACCTGGCCAAATGTGTATATTTTAGGAAAATCCACTCTAATTTCAATGTACAGAATTGATTTAACTGGGGCAGGGGTGAGCCTGAAGGCAGAGAGGTTAGGAGGTTTTGCATTACTCTAACAAACAGCTGATGAGGGCAGTGTGAACCAGGGTGCTTCCTAGGTGCTCAATAAATATTTGTTAATTGCAGTATTGATTGCTTATAAGCAGAACAATCTGTTGTATCTAGTGCGGCATGTCAGCTCTATCACATGGCGGTTCTGGTATGTGACCACAGACTCTGGGTGCATTGCTCTTTTATGCTTAAAAGGCACGACTGTGTTAAGCTCCTCTTTGGGTTTTTTATCCCTGTATTGTGTGCTTCTACCAACAGAGGAATTTCAGAAGAAATGCGAGATTCAGGTTCTGAGCATCTGCATTTATCTGCCTTCTTTCACTGCGGAAAGGGAGGGAAGAGGATGGTGTCTGGTGCATAGACTGGAAGAGGAGTCATCTATTTCCATGACGTGCATCTTCCATTCTGAAATAACCAACTGCATTCCCTACAGGCAAGGATTGGTAGGACTAAGAGGCAACGTTGATGGGAAGGTAAGACAGCGATGGCTACCGTGGAGAAGAGGGCCAGACAGCTCACAGAAAGGCTTTAACGTCTAAGAAGTGAAGTCCAGGTTAGACGGGCTCCAAAAGCCATTCGACTGTTCTTTGCAAATTTCTGCTTTGATACCCCTCTCTCGAATAGAAAGCAGGCAGCTGCAGAAGCCAATGAACCAGACATTCTGCCCAGCTCCTTGGATCCTGAAACACGAATCCTCAGTATACCCTTTTGCCTTGCTCTGCCCAGCCAAATACTTAATTTCGTTACAACTGTGAGCTAAAGTCCCTTCTCTGGCTGTGTTTATACACTGAAGGCAGCTCCTCAGACACCACGGGCTAAATTAGAGAAGGGTTCATCTGGCTGGCTGAGCACAAAAAGAAAGCTAAAGGCCTACCCAGATAAAGTAAAATTTAAGGAAATACATAATTCATTATATTACGTGGTTAAGTATCAGACTTAGTGACTAAACATACACCTTAAATAGTTTGTTTGTTTATCTATCTTTTGTCTTTTTATGGCTGTACCCATGCCATATGGAGGTTCCCAGGCTAGGGGTCCAATCAGAGCTGTAGCTGCCGGCCTATGCCACAGCAATGTCAGATCTGAGCCGCGTCTGCAACCCACACCATAGCTCAAGGGCAATGCCAGATCCTTAACCCACTGAGCAAGGCCAGGGATTGAACCCACAACCTTACAGTTACTAGTCTAGTTCGTTAACCACTGAGCCATGACAGGAACTCCCATACATCTTAAATATTTAGAACACTAAATACATGAAAACCATTTTTGGCTTCTTAAATAAACCAGAATGGTGACATGATAATACTCATTTACTTCCAGACTGAATCTTTCAACAAATATCACCTGAACACCTACTTACTGGTTATTTAAGTGTGCACAGAAATCATCTGGGGGAGTCTGTTAAAAATGCAAATTACCATACCCAGAGTCTGATTTAGTACACATGGAGTCACGCCCAGGGTGACGGTTAAAATACGCCCACAGATTCTTTAATTCTCCTCCCCTTGAGTGCAGGCTGCATTTCGTGGCTCCCTTCTGACTAATAGAATGTGGCAGAAGTGACAGTTATAACTTGCATGATGAGGTCATTTGTCTCTCTCTTGAATCATTCACTCTGGGGAAACCAGCTGTCATGTCAAGAGGTCACTTTGGAGAACCCCGTGGGGTGAGAAACTGAGGCCTCCTGCCAAAAGCCACGTGAGTGTACCATCTTCAGACAGAATCCTCCGGCCCCAGTCAACCATGTAGGTGACAGCAGTTCCAGCCAACATCTAACTGCAATCTCATGAAAGGACCTGAGCAAGAACCACTCACGAACTCCTGACCCACAGACACTGTGACAGAGTAAATGCTTGCTGTTTTAAGCAGATGAGTTTTGGGCTAATTTTATACACAGCCTAGAAATCAGCACTTTCAATCTTTTTTTTTTTTTTTTTGTCTTGTTAGGGCCACACCCGTGGCATATTGAGGTTCCCAGGCTACAGGTCAAATCGGAGCTGTAGCCGCTGGCCTACATCACAATCACAGCAACGCCAGATCCAAGCCGCATCTGTGACCTACACCACAGCTCATGACAATGCTGGATCCTTAACCCTCTGAGCGAGGCCAGGGATCGAACCCGCATCCTCATTGTTCCTAGTTGGGTTTGTTAACCACTGAGCCACAACGGGAACTCCAGCACTTTAAATCTTGATATTGGTGATCTGTAATAAAAATAATTAAATACCCATCAATGACATAATCCAGATGTTTCCAACATGGGGTGACATTCTTTGTTAAAAGGAGGAAAACAACTTTAAAAAAAAATTAGATTCTGTTCATCTTATCTGAGATCATTACACTTAGAAGATTTCATTTTCATGATACCCTTGGGTACCCACCATCCTATTTAAGCTTTAAGGAGGAAATATGAGGTCGAGGAAACTAAACATTATAAAAGCAAACTGGACACCACTTGTTAAAAATATTTTAAGTTTCCACCTAAAATCTGTACTCAGTGGTATATATAATAACAATAAATGTTTCCTGATCAGAAGTTAATGCAAGACACACAAACTCCCTAAGGAAAGGCAAATACCTCTTTTGTTGGGACCAAATATGATGATGGGGCTAACAAACAAGCATTTTCACTGTAGTAAAAAGCTAATCCTCAACAATTCTCTACTTGGAATCGTAAGGAAGAAGGAGCCCGCAGATGAGTACAGCAGAGTATGACGTTGTAAAAGGCAAAGGCTCTGGAATGAATTTGCTCGGGTTAAGTCCCATTTACCAGCTGTGGACCTCAAGTGGACTGCTTAACCTCTATCTCTGTACCTCAGTTTCCTCAACTGCCAAGTGAAGATAACAGACTCCAGCTCATTGGAAAGAGGAATGGTCCAACACTTGTAAAACCCATAGAACAATACCTCACACGTGGAAGCAAAAATTCAAGTTATTATATTCTACTTCAACATCATCTTCTGCTAAGCCTGTAGATGGATATCCTAAGAAAAAGCAAAATTTTCCATTTTATCCCCACATTCTTATCTCGTCTTTCTTCTGTGGTTTTGAAACTAGCAAAAGAAGACCTTGGTGGGACTTAGTCAGGAGAAAGAAAATTATCTTTTTTCCCAACTTCTGGAAGAGTATCATCCACTGTTAACTTAGTGCTCTGCCCACTGGGGGCATCACATCCACATTTCCTAAGGGAAATCAAAGTTGATTCTGCTTCCTTCACCTGTCTGAGAAGGAAAGAGTCCATCACCACTGCAATTCTTAGGATGACACCCTACTTGAGGTGAAAGGATCTCGGCTGCCTGGTTCTGTCTTTACATAGATTTGCAAAAATCACCCAGAGGATGTTGTTTCTTTTTCATATCCCTTTCACCCACATATTCTCTTGTTCACGTGTTGTTGGTTATTTTCTTACAGCTGCACTCTACTCCTGTACCATCCTACTGTGATAACAGCTTCGCTCAAGATACGGAGCCTCTTTAACTCCTCATTGATATTTTCTTCTTCTGACTGAACAAGAAATACAAAGAAAGCCTGCTTTATCCATATTATTTGTCCCCCTCGTTCTTTTTCCCACCATGGCGGTCTATCTAAAGTAAATATAGTTCTCATAAGGAAATTTTTGGGCAGGGGACAGAGATAAAGGGTGACTTTTAAAATGTCTGTGCAAAGCACTCATCACAAACATCAAGGTGGTGTGTTTTGAAAGTCTTGCCATGTAGCCTTACAACACCCTTGTAGGTGTATCTACTTGCTACCAAGGCGGCTACTTAAGTCCATAAGAGACTAGGCTGAAACCATACACACTGTCACAGTGGGTCGTTTTCCCTCCAGCCTCACCATCAGCATTCTTCATCTGATAATCAACTGCACCAAGGAATAGTTTAAAGGAAGACATAACTGTCCTCCTCCCTAGTATAAAAGTTAAAATATCAACTGCTGCAAACTCGAGAAACTCAAAGGAAAGCAACTCTTCCCTGTGCAGTGATTCTTAAACTTGAGTGTACATCACAATCGTGTGAGGGCTTATTAATACACAGATTGCTGGCTTCCTTCTACTCCCAAGAAATCAAGATCAGGCCTGAAATCTGGCATTTCAAACATGATCCCAGATGAGGCTGATATTGTTAGTCTAAGGACCATACTTTGAGAGCCACTACTCTGTGTAAAAGGGATGGAAGCCAGAGACGCTACAATTCAAGATACAAGAAATCTGATGACGAAATCTGCACAGTTGTTGACAACAACCCAGGTCTATCACCATTCATATAGCTGGGAGCCCACGACCCTATATTCCAGCTCTCAACGAGGAATAAAACTAATAGATCAGAAGCATGACTGAAATCATCATTGAAGGCATTATCGGATTATCATGGAAACTCTTCACTTACTTTTGGAAAGTAGGAACCAAAGTGACACTTCGAATCCACCCTAAACTCAGAATTTCAGAGCCATACCAGGAACCAAGTCAGGTAATTCTCTGACCTGCTGCAGAAGTCAAAAATGAGCTCTAATTCAACAGCAAAGGTGTGGAAGGTTTCATATGATGGAGACTGAGAGCTCTGACTCCCCATGGAGGACACTTGCAACATGGCTGTGGTTTGTGAAAATCCACCTAGAGTAAACTGCGAGGGTGGGTGTTGGGTGTTGGGTGGGTGTGTGTTGTGGTTTCCACCTCCGTGCATCATCAAACCTCCCATCTCCTTCCCTCCTATTTCTCTATTTAATATGGTATCACTGGAAAACGAAATTTAAAGAGCTCTGAAAAATGTTAACAGCCTCAAAAAGCAGAGTGTGTGCCATTGTGTTAAGAGTCTTCCCAAGGACTGTGAGATGTTGAGTTTAATTAGGTTACTGCTGGTACTGGCTGTGCTTGGGCAGACAGGGATTTATTTTTTGACTGCAAGTTTTCAGGTTGCATTTTCTGTAACTATCAACAACTACAGCGACTTTTCTTTATGAACAGAGAAAACAGAGATATACCAGGACATCGCAAGTTTCCAGAAAAGCAATCAGGCATTGCAAGGAAGCAAATCCTTGGTGATACACGGGTGGGTTTCGGGGGCTCCTGGATGACACCCCTCAAAGCCATATGCAGTCTGCAGAGGGGGATCACATGTAACAATTAGCAGTGTCTATTCAAGAGTTATCTCCAGTTGGTGCCATTCAGAGTAAATTGCCAATAGAAAACAGTGCACAGTACATCAGCAGTTTCAACTACAGTATTCCAAGCAAAGCAATTCCTAAGGAGGGCCATGAAATGCAGCCATTTATAATTCTGCTGAGACACAGATCTGATTATTGCCCACTGTGGGAGGAGCTAGAAACTGCCCAGACCAGCACCCACAGCTGAACATGGCTTTGTCCTTCTCTTTTATTAGGCATTATAGTAATTGTCTCAGAGTGAGCAACCATTTTTGAGGAAATGACCACCGAGTGAGAAAGAAAATGTCAATGAAATTTAAAAGGGCAATTAATTTACAATGTGTGTGTCATGAACAGTCAACAGATGATTCTCTGAAGTACTGTCAATCTGCGGAAAACCATTACGATGTATAAAACTCCTTGCAATGGAAGACTTAAGAATTCACAAGGATTTTCTCCCTTAATAACTCGACTGTTCCTCTGGGCTCTCCAGCAGTGTACCCAGGCCAAGTCCCAAGCAGAGCTGAACTCAAGATATAGACTGTAAACCAGAGAAACATAACACTGGAACAGTAAGATGTTGGTTCACTTGCCCAAAAGGGACAAGCACCCTGACCAACAGCGATCAGTGAAATATACATAGCATACCCACTGTGAGCCAGAACTCCAAGGTTCAGAAGAAAAATGCACGTTCCCTCTCTAGTTGGACAGATAAGACAGCTGCACAAAATAAGCAATAACATAAGATAAAATTTCATTAAGTAATGAAATGAGTTCACAGTCAGTGCTAGAGGAGAACAGATAAGGAAGCCATTGAGGGGGACAGAAGTAGACAGAAAACCCCTTCCATTTATCAGCCAAAATAAGTTATCAGGTCCCCATGCAGGAGACAGTGTGATAAGACTTGTGTAAACTAGTTAAATAAGAAATGTACCCTGCCCTCAAGGAATTCAAGCTCTGAGAGAGGTGGTTAGAGCTTGAAGGGGGAGCACAATAACAAAGCAGGAATTCTGAGCCACAAAAGATAGGCTTCCGTAGGGCTTTCTCTATCAAGCTCACTGTGTAAGAAGAAATAAATGCACTATTCTTACTATACATATTCAGTCCGAGGGCTTAGTAGCTAAGGGAAACTGTTCAAAGAGAGGAAACATTTACAGATTCTGATAAACAGACCCTTTCGATCCCAACATGCTGGTCTGGTGAATGTAACAGACATGAAGGACGATGAGCACATTCCAAAGAGCCAAGCCCACCATCCTACCTTGCGGCCTCCATGCCTCTCTTCTCTCAAGATCCCTGGCTCATCTCCTCATCCCCTTCCAGCTCATTACTCACGAGCCATCTCAGTGACTCTGTTCTTGGCCAGCGAATCTAAAACTGCACTGCCCACCACTAACAAACACTGCAGCTACTCCCTGTGTCCCTTGCTTCCATGGCACTTACCAGCTTATAATCTTCTAGATATTTTACTATTTAATCTTCTTTATTGACGGTCTCCACCACCAGAATGTTCCTCTGGGTCAGATATTGTATGTTTTCTTCACTGTTGGATCCTAAGCATCTAGAACAGTGTCTGGCACAAATCATACAAAATATAAATCTGGTGACTGAATGAATAAAGGAATGAATGCATGTTGTACTAAAACCTGAGGGTTTTTTTTCAGACGGTACACAGTAAACACATTATTGTATACTAACGTCTTTCAGTTTTTTATATTTTATAGTATATAAATTAAGTCCATCAAGGTATTTTGCCTTATCTGCAGAAAGTTTTGCCCAGCAATGGGCATCAGCAGGCACATAAAAGCTTTTGGGCATAAGCTCCATTTCCCTTCTGTTTACTTTTAACCGTTCTTTCTCATAGATCCTAGAAGTGCAATGTAGAAGTGTTAATTACCACCACTGACATCGGCACCTATACCCTTACTGATCACTCCATTAACTGGTATGTATTGTTTTATTGTGTTCTTACTTTATTCCATCAAGAAACGTTTGCTGGCCCACACTTCATGCTTTGCAATAAGGAAACAATGGTGAGAAAGAAGACAATAATCCTTGTCCTGGTAGAGCAGACTCCAGTCCAGGTAGTGTAACAATAAGTAAGAACCAAAAACAACGTTAAAAGTTACTCTAGGGTAAGTGAGGGGACTGGAAGCACACAGCAGGGATACCTACTCTAGTTTAGGAAGGAAGACCCAGAGAAGTGTCAATCACACGTATTTATCTAAAAGGTAAGTAGGAATTAGCCAAGCAAAAAGATGAAGGAGTTGGAAGTACCCCAAGAGAGGGAGTATAAACGAATGGGAAGGCTCAGAAACAAAGTCAGAGCCTTTCCAGGAACAGTGCATAGAGGTGCTGTGGACAGCTACCAGATCTGCTAGCGGCTGGAGAAGGGGGCAGAGACCCCACCACGCGGGGCCTTCTGAATCACTCATGCCTGGAGGCTCTATGCCTCAAGGCCTGTGCTGGCTGTTATCCAGGGGAGCAGAGCTCAATCAAACTGCCAGAATTCTTGACCTTGGGCACACTTTCTGCCAGAGAGACTGAAAGACTGAACTGAGCGAGGCAGGTGGGGAAGTAAGCATTGTTTTTTTAAATACTGAATCAGAATATGTGGGCAAACATAGCTTCACAATCTCACGCAGGAGTGTGCCCGACGTTAGAGAGACCTGGCCAAACTTCAGGGTAAGAGATGACACCAAAAGGAAGGGCTGCTTTGAAATTCTACATCAGGGATACAACCTGATGTAATTATGGCCCACCCACTCCCACCAGCGCCCACCAGGGCAGACTGCTGCCCTGACTTCTCCTCATTCAGCCTCAGTCTAGTTGCTGAATCTTAATTGCTACATTTTCTCAAAAGGCCTGCACTCCTGGTACAGAGCAACTTGGTATAGGAGCCTTCTCGAGGCTGATACAGGAACAGATAACCCGAACACCACCAAAGCGGCTGGAAGCACCCTGTCCTGGAGTGAACGGTTAGAAACAAATTTCCTGTTACATGTTTATCTGACTTATACTGACTTTATTTGAATATTTCAAAGTACACACTCGGTAACTAGATACTGAAATGTCCTTTCAAACAAAAGGTTACAGATACCTGAGTTATTAAAAGCAGTAACCCTCAAATCTATTTTGGTAAAAATTGATTTTTTGTTATCTTTAGATTTTCAATATTGAGAATTCCAATGAGGAAAAAAAAAAAAGACTGAGGTACAATAGCAAATATTTGTAATTACAAATCAAAAAAGCACCTAGAGATTCTCCAAAGGAGTTTTGAGAAATTCCACGTATGACTATGCGGTTTATAAGGCACCTATAAATAATATCTTCTGCTTGTTTAAAACAGTGGGTGCCATGGAACATGATGGAGGATAATGTGAGAAAAAGAACATACATACGTGTGTGACTGGGTCACTCTGCTGTGGAGTAGAAACTGACAGAACACTGTAAACCAACGATAACGGAAAAAAATTAAAATCATTAAAAAAAAAATAAAACAGTGGTTCCCAAAACTAGCTACGGCTCGGGGCAACCAGGAGAACTGGTTGAAAATGAAGATTCCCAGGTCCTACCAGGACATGTTCTCATTCCGTGGGCCTGGGCTGAGGTTCTAATATTAGTATTTCTAACAAGTGCCACAGGAAATTCTGAAGCTGGCAATCTAAACTCTAAACTCACAATGACCTGGAGTCAGTAAGTCCTTAAAAACAGTTCACAGTCCAGGGGAGGTATAAATTGATACGCCGGAGTACGAGGAAAAAAAAAATCAGAGCTTCTATTTATAATTACTTATATCAACCTTATATAATTTCTAACATATGTTTTATAACAGTCTCTCTATACAGTGTGTAAATATAGTGGCATTATATGATCAAATCCCTCCTATTTATAATTCTTGAAACACCGGAGGCCGTGGAGCACTTTTGCCCAGAATTGTAAGTGAGTAATACTCAGTGTCCCAGGGGAGATGGAAGGAATATAGAATCTAAAGAATAACACCTTGGTCAGGGGGCAATACAACATTCTAAAACACACTAAAGAGAAAGGTAAATCATAAGGTGAAAAGACCCCAAGTTATTTCCCAACCTGAAGGAAAGACAACTGGGATAACCATCTGCCTCATGTGTAAAATGAACAGAGTGAACCTTCTCTTAAGGTCCCCGGCACTAACACACCACAGGTTTAGTAAGTACCTGTGAAGAGACACCCTGAGTACAGCAAAGATGGATGGTACCCGCTGTACCTCACAAATTCTAAATTGAGTGACAAAATCTAGAAAATGTCTACTGTGTAGACATTGAGCCCATCACCAGAATCATAAAACATTAGAGCTGCAGTAGCTTCAGGGACCCCACATTTTACAGAAAGGGGAAATGGCTCGAAGTGGAGACCAGTTCTAACCAAGGAGCCCCAGGCAGCTGGTGGCAAAGCCAAGTCTCCTGATTGTGGGAGCACAGCCCTTCCGCTTCACCAGTCTCCTTTCTTCCTAAAATAAAGAGACGTTTTAAGATGCCAGAGGCCCAGCTTTCTGAAGATAAAAAATAAGTTCCATTCATTGTCCTCAAGTATGATTTATGTCTGTAACCTTTAGAAACGGGGTGGGGGGGATGTTCTGGGATTTGTTTTGCCCCCCTCTGTTTCTTTTTTTAAAATTTGGGGAGCTGGTGAAGACATAACCTTACACTGTTAGAAAAGAAAATTTAAGAGCATCTTAAATAAGAAAGCCCAGTAGTGGTTACACTATGATTATCTGAGGCTGCCAAGAGACCATTTGAGAGCTGAGGCCTTCTGGAATACCACAAATCCCCAGCTGCCTCCAAGTGCAGGCACTTCCGTCAACTCCCTTGGAGACAGGTAAGGTCAGTCTTCTTCCTGCTTTGCTGCATATCTAAAACTCCCTTTAGTGTGAATTTAAAAGAACGAGGAGGCAAGAGCTTCATCATCTCTGCTGAGGACACCTCCGCCTTCCTACCAGCCCAGGAATGCTGAGAGGGCACTAGCGGAGCTCAGCACCACAGGTTTGGATTCAGGACTTGTGCACCTAACCTCTGCCCAGAGTACAGTTCCTCTAGAGTCTAAGGCTGATTCTCAGGCACGTGGCAGTTTGAGAACCACTGATTTCTAGAAAAGAAGGCAGGGACACCTGGCTCTAGTTCCTCCCCACCCACAACCTACCCTAGGTCCCAGAATGTCTCCCCAAGGAGGTTACTTTTATAGAGGTGGAGGTGGAGAGAGCAGTATCCCAAAACTTGAGACTGAGCCACTCCTCCCTTCAAGGCTGAAAAGAGTAAATGAACTCATATCCGTTGCACTATAAGCACTTTCCACATGGGATTTCCATTCCATCCTCTCAATAAAAACCCTCCACATTCAGATGCCCCTAGTTCATTTAAAACTCCTAGGGTGATCTGGACTTCAGTTCGGCTGAAGAAGTATTTTTGCAAACATAAAGAGTGCTGTCAGGACAAATGAGAACATAAATGAGATCATACAGACAGAATCACACCATCAAGGACAGGAAAATAATCAAATACATGTAATATACTCTTATTAGTGAATGATATTCCTAATTATACATGAAGGCCAATCCCCCCGCCCCCAAAAAGAGTTCTGCTAGGCAATACCTCATTCCTCTTGCTCAAGTTACCAATCTGTAACTAAAAATAATAGAACCGCATTTCTTTCCAACTACCCTATAAATCTGTCTACACCATCCCCACAATTGTTCAATTTAGTGAGGTTTGGCCCTAAATGTGTTTCTTCTTCCAGATCACACCACAAAAATGTCTGATTCTAGAAGAGACTGCCAGACTGTGCAGTTTCTTCCCTACTTTCAATTTCTGGCCCACCCCATCTATCTTCCATTAGGTTATATCTTTTCACTGCATTGTCTCCTGACTGTGGAGGCAGAGAAGACATGAACGGGAATGGAAGCTTTAGGGTGCCAGACCCTGGAATGTGGAAAACATCCACAGCAGCTCTTCTCAGCCCCCACACAGCAGCTCTGAATGCTAACGTCTGAAGGGCCCTCTCAAAGTAGTGTATGGACATTTACAGCTCCATAAACTTATTGTTTAATCAAGGTAACTCTGTGCATGAACCCAAGCTCCACACGGTAATTACGTGGAGAGGAGAATAGGCAGGCATGCTCCAAGAGCTAATTGGGTCCTGTTGATAATGAGCCATGTAAAAGCACAGAGTAGAAAAACGTAGCCCTGTGTTCTGGCACCAGCCCTTCTGCCTCCAATAACAAGTAATGTATACATATACAGCCATCTCCAATCTCATCAAGGATGGAGATGGAGAGCACTAATTCAGCAGTACTTTCAGTTTAAAACTAATTTCCCATCTCCCCTTCTCAAGACAAGTGAAATTTACTCAGAAATTTTTGGGTCCAACTACTAGTCTCAATTTCTGTTGTCACTACTCTCATTCACCTCTTTTTGTTGTACGTTGGACCATTAAAATACCCCCCTAACTATTCTAATACTGCAAATGATTTATTCTGTGCAAAGGTGTAAGAATAACATTCTATGGATATCTCTTACCAAGACCAAAACCAGACAGTTTTCTGCCTATAGCTCCTTAAATCTGGAATCAAGGCCCTCCATGGTCCAGCCCGATCTCCCTTTCCAAACTTTTTTCATCTGTGTAAATTCTAAGATCAAAAAACTGGGAGCCAATGGACCAGATTCATCTGCCAATAAATTTTATTTACGATGATTAAAAATAGCAACCGTAATAATAACGTCAGCATCAAATTTAGAACTTCCCGTGTCCAGGTACTTTCTCAGCATTTTACATGCAGTAATCCCTTAATCATCCAAACTCTGTGAGGTTACTATTATTACTAAGTCCATTTTTAAAGATGAAAGAAATGAGATTAAACAAGTGAAGGAGCCACCATTTCAATTCAAACAGACTGGCTCCAAAATCTGTATTCTCAACTACCATTCTGTATTACTTTCTCTAAAGGGATATATGGATAGCTGGGTAAATGAACAGGTGGGTCAACAGATGAATGGATGGGTAGGTACATGGATGGCACTATTTTATGAACTATATTAAGGTCTGTGTTTGTGAATGCACAGTCTCCAGGCCAATAATGGGAGAAAATGAGCTCTCTCCTCAACTCTCCTGGTTTTTCTACCTGTAGCAAGAAACAAAACCTTGATACATGGACCTCCCCCTGGGCTGCACAGATGCACCTGCCCAAAGCACAGGAACAGTCTTACATAATTGAGTGGCTTTATCCATAATGTTACTATCGAAATAGCGACATAAAAAATACAAGCACCAAACAGACAAATGCAAAGTGCCTAATAAAGAGGAGAGGCTTTGAGGGAGAAAGAATAAATGAAGTATATGAACCGTGCATATTTATAGCACCTGCAAATTAACTTCCCAGAAACAGCAATGAGCAGATAAAGTACGAAGCCTCAGTGGAATCAGGCACAAAATGGATGCAGCTGCAAGAACACAGAAACATACACACTTTTACTTGCAAACATCTGCCCCCAGTATGCCCAGCAATTCTCCTACATCATCCACACAGACGCCCAGGAAAAAGAGGAAAAATATTGCCATATTCTTGCCTAGCATCAATACCTTCCTATCAGGCTGACCCCAAGTCACTTTCAATTTGCTTTTATAAAAGAAAAGGGGCAAAGAAAAAAATGCCAAGAAAAAGTGCTAAGTATGGCCCAAGCTTGACTGGATGGTGTAAAGCAAAGAGCTTTGCTGAAGGTCCCAAGCATGCCTTGTGTTACCTGCCTGACCTACTGGTACCTTGGGCAGCAACAAGTTCTCATGCCTCATTGCCCGTGTTAATATGAGATGAGAGAGGGTTCGAAACACAGTGCAAAGACATGCTGTCTCCCAATTCCTTGGCACAACATTTTAATCCAATCCTACCTAATTAGCATAAATTTCCCCTCCCCACTCACTCCAGGAGTCCTGTGCTTCAATCACACCCCAATGAGCAGCATTCTCCAACTAGAGCTTTCACTTTGCTGCCTCGAGGCCTTTGTTCATGCTTGGGATACCTTTCCATTGTCTCTGCCTATACCTCATCCCAATGACAGCCTATT
Source organism: Catagonus wagneri (assembly GCA_004024745.2). Lineage (NCBI taxonomy): Eukaryota > Metazoa > Chordata > Mammalia > Artiodactyla > Tayassuidae > Catagonus > Catagonus wagneri. The sequence continues at coordinate 3,923,432 of PVHT021183583.1, forward strand.
TATCTATCCTTCTATATCAGTAGATTGTAGCCTTGGCTGCAGAAGAAAATGATGGAGGAAGGCTTAAAAAATACTGATGCCTGGGATCAAACTCCAGAAATTCTGATCTGATTGCTGTGGGGTATGGCCTGGATATCAGTATTTTTAAAAAATTTCTCCCAGGTGATTCTAAAACACAGGCAAGGTTGAGACCCATTACCTTGGACCAGTTTCCCAAAGAAAAATTCTGCCTAACTGGAATGAACTGTTTCCTTCCTGACATTCCTAGAGTGCTTTGTTTGGACTTCTCTCTTTAGAAGACCCTATGATGTGACAGGTTACAGCTAAGTCTGCCACCGCTCTCTGTCAGCATTAGAACACAGCCCCTTGGATGAAACGAAGGCTAGAAACTGTGTTTTCCTTATATATGCCATCTCCCTTGGCACAATGCTTCGGCCTCAGCAGCTACTCAATAAATGTCCGCTGAATTTAATTGAATTGCTGTTTTTATATACTTTGCCAAAAACATGAATAGTGCTAGAATTTTCAATGAGTTTCCAGTGGAAACAGAAACTACCATAGGTCCTAGAGAGTGACAAGTTTACTGCTGGCAACAGGCCACCTCTTCCCTAGCAAGCTCCCTCCTTTCTTATCGGCAATCCCTAAAGGTAGGTAAAGTTGCAAAGAAGCCCAGACTCCCTTACATCCAGAGGAAATGGAATCTATCAAAGCAAGCATTTTCACCCAAGACATGGTACCAAGGGGCTTAAGTAGAGGACTGAACAATAGGTCCACGTCCCACAGAGCAAATTTCAACAGAACACATCCAATGGAACAGCCCTGCTCCTGGAGAGAGAGCCCTAAGGCAGTAATTCTCAGAATTAACTGTAAATAAGAATCTGAGGTGGTTGTTCAGAATCCAGATTCCTTAGACCTCGAATTCTCTGACCTCTAACCTACTGAACCAGAATATCTCCGGGTAGGGTGTTCTGATGAAGCCTGGGAGTGAAGAGGTTCGACAGGCTCCCCAGATGAGTCCAGTGCTGGGGACTGGTAGACTATACTTTTATCAACAATGGCCTACAGCAGTTCAGATCCTCCAGGTACCTGGCCTTGTAAATGCAGAGAATCTGGGAGGAAAGAAAGGTTTGGGGTAGCAGGTATAATCTGTAGTGCCCGCAGCAACAGAAATTATTTGGGGGTGGAAGGTATTATAGGGGCAGGACAGCTTTACAGTAGTGTCTACTGTAAAGTTTAAAGATGGTAACAAAGAAATTATTATTGCAGATAATCAGTAAATGACTGACAATAGTAATTATCCCTTTTAAAACTCCCTACTATAACCATTGTATATCTGATGTTTCCTAGAAATCAGGTCAATGAAGATACCTTCTTTCTTTTTTTTTTTTTTGGTCTTTTTGCCTTTTCTAGGGCCGCACTTGTGGCATACGGAGGTTCCCAGGCTAGGGGTCTAACTGGAGCTGTAGCCACTGGCCTACGCCACAGTCACAGCAACGTGGGATCCGAGCTGTGTCTGCAACCTACACCACAGCTCACGGTAATGCCGGATACTTAACCCACTGAGCAAGGCCAAGGATTGAACACGCAACCTCATGGTTCCTAGTCAGATTCGTTAGCCACTGAGCCACAACAGGAACTCCGATAACTTTATTCTTAAATCATCTTCCCCTCCAACTTCACAGTGAAGAACGGCCCTGGGCATAACTGCGCGTTCTTTACCACCCAGGAACGCATGCTAGCTGCCACCACCTATGCCTTCCCCACCCTCTCACCCCACCAGGGCTCAGCCAAACTAAAGAGCCTGCAGGTACATGCAAGTTTGCTGGCACAGCCAGCGCTCTAACCTACCTGTGGGAAACGAACCTGAGGTAAGTCTTTCATAGATACCAGAAACTCGGCCTCAGGTAAAGTGTTTACAACTCTGCAACTGCACTGCTTGTTGCAGAATTTCCCAGGCCAGTCCAGGTCAGTTAACGTCTAAAGAGAAAGCCTGTGGACACATCTAAGTATCCGGGAATTAAACCATGAAAAGACCCAAACATATCTTTACTTTGGCAGCTGTTCTACAAGCTCCCTTCTTGACTCTAGTCAATGAAGCAAACCAGCTCCTTCAAATTCAATACCATTCTCGTCACCTTCCCATTAAGAGAAAGCAATTCCCACATTTTTGCCATAAATTAGAAGCCTTCCATTCTGCACATGTATGACACGACATGACCGTACTCCACAAAGAGAGGCCAAATCTCAAACACCTAACTAAATACAGGGAGATGATGTCTGATACTTAAATATAATTACTGTGCTAGGTTCAGGTTTTTAATCTCATGTTTTTCTATTTCATTACGAAATTACAGCCCCAAACCTCTAGACACAATAGCAGCATTGTCGCCATAATCATTATCCATGTAACACAGAGAGGACACACGGCTCTACTGGAGGTCACTCAGCAAGCAGAGTAAATGCTGGACTGTACAAAGGCGTCTTGCTCTAGCTGATCCCATTCAGTCCAGGGAGCACAGAAAGATTTAGGAGTCTGAACAGATGACAAGGTGTCAGCAATTCAGGGCCATTATTTTTAGAAAGCATGCTTAGGGCCGAGTTATATAAATTGGAAGATGGCATCAGAAACTAGGAGGTCATCCTCCCATCACAATCAGCCTCAAGCACATCCCTGCTCAACAGCATGGAAAAACGGGGGTGGGGGCGTGTTTCAGATTAGTGGAGCCAAGAAGTCAACTGTGGAGTGAGAATATAGGAATTAAGGCTAGAGAGGGAATAACCGCATTTAAGTTATGTGAGGACAGAAACTCATTGGGGTCTCAGGGGACAAGCAATCCCACATGAGACTCAGTAGCGCAGCATAAAGGACTCAGGTTAGAAAAAACTTTCTAAGCAAGCAAAGGTAAGCTTATTTAGGGATAGCACAGCATCTCCGCTAGTGGCCTTTAAAGAATAAAGCAACATCGGACTCTCACAGTTTTAGAATATTCTTAGTGGGACAAGTTGATACTTGGCCCTAATAAACACCTAAATAGTACCAGTGACGTGCCAGGCACCACACTAAGTGTTTTATGAACAATTTAATTTAACTTTCAACATAATCCTAAGAAACAGGTATTGTAATTTTTCAGGTGATAAAACTTGATGGGCAGAGTTTATGGCTTGCCCAAGGCCAAAAAAAAAGGGGGGGATGGCTCTTAACCAGAATATTTGTACTGTATGATTCCTGCTACATGCTTCACTATGATTCAGTTCAAGATAATTCTCATTCATACTTATTCTTATTCTCCCTCTCTCTCTCTCTCTCTCTCACAAGCACACACACATACATTTTCCATTATGCCACATAATGTGTATTCAAAGAGGTTTAATTTGGACTGTGATAAATTCCAGATTACATAAATATAATGATTCTCTGATGTTTCACCCCCTTGAGATATACTCAGTTCTTCCAAGTTCAAAAATAAAAGAGGAACTGATTCTTTTAAACAAATATTCTCCCACTGTCTATCATATCACCTTTGTAAGGCTCAGAGTTACTGACCCTCTGTATTAAATATAACAGTGACAGGTGTTTTTAACTTCCAAAAGGAACTAGGGAATGCATGACACTCTTCATCTCACTGGAGAGATGCTAGCATTCTCCCAAGACAAGAGCCTATCCAAAACCATTTGTGAGGTCCAAGAGAAACCTTAATGCACCTTTACAACACAGGACCTAACGCTGTGTACAAGTTTAGTCCCTCCTTCATCGAAGGTACTATATTTTCCAACAGCCACGATGAGGTAAGCTAAGGCTGATCCTACATCACTTCTTGATGAATATTCTGGTTCTGGTTACAAAGAAGAAAGATGTAGTGACCCTTAGTCCCAGCATGAAATACAATTCTCAATGTTCCTTAGAGAACGTTAATAGGAACTTCATGGATCTTCCTCAAATCAAAAGCATGGAATAATAGCATCCAGAACTTAACTACCTGAGAAATACATCTAGGGAATTAACATTAAGTAAAGATCGTCTAATGCACTGGTTCTCAAACTAAGCAATGACCTTTGGAATCAGTTTTACACAATATGTATACCTGAGGCCCACCATCAGAAGCTCTGATTTGACTGGTCTGGGATGAAGCCCAGGCACAGGTATTTTTTTATCAAGTAATTCTAACGTGTATCAAAGTTTGAAAACCACTGCTTTAATGGAAATTACCCGCCTAGTCTTATTTTTCACACAAAACGGTCTATCACAGCTAACTTAAAATGCTAAGCTGCACTTTATGAAAGTGGCCTTGATGCCACACCCTCGATGTTGGTAGACAACAAAAAGTCACCCATAAAAAGAATTACACATCTTCTTGGAACCCTCTGTTGCTGTATTATACATTCATTTGTTTAATGCCCTTTGTCTAAAGACTTGCATACACTACTTTTATAAATCGGTTGTAGGAAAGAGTTTGTATCGTAATACAAACTCTGGAAAATTTTTATTTTGGAAAATAAAAATCTAGTGTCCTATCCTGTTTCCTTTATAACCCTGAGTGCTAGAAGCATTAGAGCTGAACGGAACCACTAACGGGGATATTTATTCCGTAGCTATATATTTGATTCTCCTTCTGTCTATGCAAGTTTTGATTAACTATTCCTCTATTTCTCTTTTTCCTTTCTTTTAGGGAGCAAGGTATAGAGTATCTTTTTTGAAACTTGCTTCAAAGGCCACTGTGGGAATAGACAAAAGCAGACGTCATAAATAATGGTCAGGTTCATGAAGGCTGACTTTTAAGGACTCTCTTGGATGTCTTCCCTCTTTGTTCCTCAGACTTTACGCATTACTCGGATGATTCCGTTCTTGAAGAAGTACACAAAACCAAGTACCCTACAGGCTACATTATATTCCAGCAATACCAGAAAAAAACCCTACCGTCAGGGATTCAGAAACAGAATAATTGCTTCTTAGTTTGTTGTTCTCTATTTGGTATTTCTTTAGATTGAAGTCTACTCACACCTCAGAAACCCCAAGTCTAGTCTCCAACGTGGTGGTGCTGCTCTTCCCCTAAAGCCTCTATTTTTGTTCCCCCCAACTTGCTACTCTTGGCAAAGTCACTTCCACCTTCTTCCTTTGCACCCCCTTCCATATGGCTGGAATTAATGAGCCTACAAGCTAGGGGCAACATCTCTCCACAGCTGTCTTTTCAAGCAATTATTTAGAGACAGAGAAGGAAGTCATTAACAATCCTGGGAGTCAGCCAGAGACAGCTCTGCCACACAAAACACTCAGATAGGGCCCTGGGCCAAAAGGTCACTTTTTATCGAGGGCTGGGGTGGGGAAACGAAGCGGTACAGAGAGGAACACAAAGGAGCAGGTAGCAGGTCTTAGGTGTATTTTTCTGGCATATTCTACAAGGTCAGTTTCTTCTGTGCAAAAAAGTCTAGCTGAACCAATCAAGAATTCCATCAAAAGTGACTACGGGCAAGAGGGAAAAGTCTGTCCTTTAAGGACAAAATAGCTGCCTAAACATGGTGAAAGTTCCACTTCTTTCCCATGAGACTGGGAAAGTGGGTAAGACTGGTGTCAAATATTATTACAGTAGTTACTAGAACAAATGTTAGTGAACTTTACTCAAAAAGATGCCTGATTAATGAAAACCAAAACATTTTACACAAGGTGGCAGATTCTTCCTGCTATGCCTACCCACTCATCACGTAGACACCGGCCTCACCAACACGAATTTTTTCTTTCTTTCTTTCCTTTTTTAAAGGGCCAAACCCATGGCACATGGAAGTTCCCTGGCTAGGGGTGGAATCATAGCTACAGCTGCTGGCCTACACCACAGCCACAGCAACACCAGATCCAAGCCACATCTATGACCTACACCACAGCTCACAGCAATGCCAGATCCTTTAACCCACTGAGCGAGGCCAGGGATCAAACCCGAGTCCTCATGGATACTGGTCAGGTTTATTACTGCTGAGCCACAGCAGGAACTCCCACAAACTTTCTTGAATACTCGAGAGAGAGCTTGCTATATTGCTTCCTGTTAATTCCCCCTCTTGGATAAAACTAGGCTATCTTTCTGTGAGAGGGCTTCTAGATTTTCCTTGTTTGTTAATAAAGACAAGTAACTAGACTCATCTTTCTTTTCCTTCTCCAGAAATTGACCATGTAGAGATGTTTTGAGAAACCAGTCAGACTTGGGCCTCATAATCTGATTTTAAAGCAATGTTCAGGGGCAAGTCAATGTCTCTGTGAACTCCAAAATCTTGGAAAATCTTCAGATGGAAAGTCCTGTGAAAAACTTAATTGTTACGGTCCTAGACCAAACGGGAAAAGCTAGAAAAAGCCCAAGTTCAAATTTTACTATGATTATGGGCATCGTCCTTTCCTTCAGAGTCTCAGCTTCTTTCATCTATAAATGACACCAAACCTCACCTGATATGCTCATGCTTTTCAAACTTTTTAAAGCACAACATAGTAAAAGTACATTGTTTTCAGGATTTGGTGCACATGGAAGCGTGTGTGTGCACACACGGATGCACTTGCAAACACATCTCTACACATCTAACTGAAATAAAGTTCGGAAACAATACACGTTCTTACTAAGTGAGATATGCTCTGACATCTACTTGATTCTACTTTTTTAAAAAAATGCTGGTTGTCACCCACTAATTAAGAAAGGTTTTTTTAAAAACCACTGTGATAAGATGTCCTGTGTTGGCAAACCAACTGCACTTTAATTTAAAAATAATGCACAAAAAAAAAAAAAAAACTTGTGGAATATACATAACCAGGCGTGATACATCAGCACACAGTACCCAGCACACAGTAGGGCTATGACAAATCAGAGTTCTTTTTTCATACAATACAGACCTTTCAGAGGAACTGGCAGAAAATCTAACTCATTCAGGGCAAATCTATTCATTCAGGGCAGTCCACAGAAAACAACACACCATTCCATCCTTGTGACAGTGAAAAGCCGCTGCCCTGGGCTGGGTTGCTAGCCAGCCACTGAGTTAAGTCGACCCTCTACGGCTGTTGGCACTAGGCTCTACAGAAGGGATTCTCTGTGTAGGCACTGTTTATCATTCACTTCCATTCTGTGGCAGGAACTTCAATATTCTAGATTCTCAAAAGTTACCTATTACCGTTTAAAACAAAACAGCAGCTGCAAACCCTGCTGAACATCCATTTGGAGTGAGAAGGAGCCTCTCAATCACTGAGAACAATGTTACCTAAAGTACACCCATAAACTCTAAAACGAAAAGCAATGGTAATGATGAACTCTAATCCAACCTACCAAGGCTGAATATTCAGAGACAGAGACGGAAGGCATGTCTTTGGAAAACCCTCAAAACTTTCAAGGAAAGAAAAATCATTTAAAATTGAAGTGTTTAAAACATTTAAGGTACTCAAAACTATTTTATCTAATGTTATTTATTTATTTACTTTATCATCATTTTAAGGAGGCTTCCCATGACCAGACTGACTAAATTATAGCTCCCTACCCCATTTTCTTCATTTTTTCTTTCACACTAGTTCCTTTTCTTCATTTTTTACTTTCATACTAGTTCCTTTACCATTATAAATGTATCTTCACCGCCACCCTTACTAGAATTTAAGTATCATGATGACAAGGACCTTTTATATTTGTTTGTATCTCTAGCCCCTAGCACACAGTAGGAACCCAAGAGATATTTGTGAAATGAATAAATTAGTGAATTAAATGAGCAGAATGTGCACTTTCTGCACTGGAGTTCAGCCCCACAAGCCACATGCCTCCTCCCTCTACCTTGTCTGGGGTCATGAGAGAGTCTCGGGAAGACAAACTCCTATTCTCTGAACACATCAGCTGCACATTATGCCCTGCCTCCCAGTATCTGTTCCCTTCTTCTTCTGCATTTACAAGTAACAACTCCCCAGCTCCCCTTGGCATTGTTCTGGGTCAACCAGCTGCTCATTTCCTCTTAACAAAAGGATATTATGTGAAATCAAAACACATCTCCCTGGAAATTCCCCTTGTGGCTCAGTGGTAACGAACCTGACTAGTATCCACGAGGACGCAGGCTCAATCCCTGGCCTCGCTCAGTGGGTTAAGGATCTGGGGTTGCAATGGGCTGTGGTGTAGGTCACAGATGCGGCTCCAATCTGGCATTACTGTGGCTGTGGTGTAGGCTCAGCTGCAACTCCAACTCTGCCCCTAGCCTGGGAACCTCCATATGCCACAGGTCAGCCCTAAACACACACGCACGCCCTCATGCCACTTCCTTCAGAGCCCATCCAGGGTTGGAAGCCCTTCAGCCAAGGTTAGAAGCCCCTCATACCCTAAAGGAAAAACAACAGCAAACCCAAGTGGAAAAACGCAAAACTCATAGGGGCAAAGCAAACCCAAAGCCTCTGAACTGATGTACTCCAGCAGAGCTGAAGACAGTGTCATCCATCCCCTCCTCTCCTCTTCAAAGACCTTGCGAAAGAGGGGCTGGGCTCTCCTCTGGACTTCACGCCAGGATTTTAGATTCTTCCAGCTGGCAGCTGAGTGCTGATTTCCCATTGGGACTTCATCTAACAGAGTCTCTCCAAAACCAATGCTGGAAGGCCACATTATCTTTTCTGCAGTCGCTTGATCAAGGAGACACGGAGATTTTGCTGGAATCTAGGCTCTCCTTTTGTTTTCAATCTTGTGTGGCTGGCACTCGATGTCATTTTGGGTAGTTCAATGCCTACTCACACTGGAAAACATGCTCAAATGTCTGGGGGTGGTAGCTAAAGGTAGGAGGGGGCTGTCACAGCAGCATAATGAAAGCAAGCCACTTGGTAAAACAGGAGATGAATGCATAAATCCAGGCAGAGAATTTGAAATAGAAATGCATTACCAACTAAAGAAATCATTTCAAATGACTTATACTACAAATTGGCTTTAAGAGACACCTCGGTCTGCACATGTATTCCCTGCTGAATGGTGATACCTATTCAAATGATCAAAAACGGTCTGTTCTTGAATTCAGGATAAATCCCAGACCTCAGAAAGAGGCAAAGGAAAAAAAAAAGTTCAAAAGCAGAAATCCAGTCAATGTTACTCTCAGGACCAATCTCTCTGATATGCCTCAAGCATGCTAACAGCATTTTTATGCCACAGGCATGCTACTTTCCTTTGCCCTCATTTTATTTCACAGGAAGCCCTTCCCTAATAGCCATAGAAAATCCAAAAGGAGAAAAGAAGGGGAGGGCAAAGCATTCTGCTATCTCCCTTGCTTGGAAAAGACTCAAGAGCCTGGAAGGATGCCGCAAAAATCAGTGTGAGCACAACAAACAGCAGCAGCCAAGAAAACTGAATCCCAATGAGAAATCTGCCAGCTGGGAGCCACTCTGTAATTGGAGAGGAAGCATCTATTTAAATGGCCAGTGTCCAGCTCAATACAAACCCTGTAGTTACAAGGACCAGAGTGGAAACCCCTCCTAAAATCACCAGGTGTCTGATCCTTCCTGAACTGACTTCTACCAGTCCCAGTTAGAAATCATTCCAAAGTGAATGTTCTAAACTCCAAAGAATGACATGTATCTTGCACAGATCTTCAAGGAGGCAAAGGAGTGAGCCACCAGAGCAGCAGTACTTCAAGTCACGGCAGGTTTGGAGATGTCAACTGGGATAACTGAAGCAAAAAAAAAAAAAAAAAGCAGCAGCACATCCTTGAGAGGGTCAAGGGGATAACTCCACACACATGGCAGGGCTGGGCACACCAAGGGGACCACAGCTTGTGGATGATGGACTTGAATATGGGTGAGAGGTAAGACCCAGGGCAGAGGAGACACTTTTAGGCCAATGTGAATACACAACAAACTCACACAACTGGAATCTTACTACTAAGCTAAATACCTAAAGTCCATTTAAATAATTCTTAGTGACTCGACAAACCTTTAACAAAAGGGAATTACTGGAATTCCCGTGTGGGGCAGCAGGTTCGATCCCTGGCCTTGCTCAGTGGGTGAGCGATCCAGCACTGCCATGAGCTGTGGTGTACATAGCAGATGTGGTTCGGGTCTGGCATTTCTGTGGTTGCAGTGCAGGCAAGCAGCTATAGTTCGGATTCTACCCCTAGCCTGGGAACTTACATATGCCGTGGGTGCATCCCTAAAAAAAAAAAAGGGAAAAAAAAAGAAAAGGGAATTACTCCTGCAAGGCACAACAGTGAGAGCAATAATATAGGTGACCCTAATCAACTTTCCAATATCAAGGCAACATAACACACTGTTCCTTCCCAATAGAGGATGATCTCTAAAACCTACTTATACTTGGCTGCAACATAAGGTGTGATTTCTTTTTTCTTAATGGCAAATTTCCCTCCCAGTGAGCTTTTCCTAAAATCAAGAAGAAAATTATCTTTCAGTCCCTGGGTGCATACCAAATAGGAAGCCTGAGAATATAACCTGGGAACCCACTGGGGAAAGGTCTCTGGAATAGAAAACATTTACAAGGCAAGTAATTGAGAACTGACTGTGCTACCAATAAATTCCCTGTGGCCTGAAATTCATCTTCTTCTAGAGGAACCACGAATAACCACCAGCACTGGAAGAGACCCTGCCGGTCATTTAATGCAATGGAAGGTTCTAAAACCTGGCTCCCATTGCAGACATATTACCCTGAGCCACAGAGACAGCATCCATTCTGAAGGTTTAGAAACACAGAGCTCATGTTCCTGCCTCCACTTATAGACAGGGAATTAACAAGTCTTTGTGCTAGAAATCTCCTGTTCAGTGTCCAACACAGAGCATGGCCTTCACCCCAGTATACAGTAATCTGAGAATGACTGACCCTAGGGCATTTGTTCCAGCAGCCACACATGGCTGGCCTGAGTGAGGCAGCCAGTTCTCAGCCCACAGGCAGCTCCCTCTCCAGAGCTTGGTGTGTGGCCTTTGAAACAACTGGGAAGGGAAAGAGAGAAAAACAAACAAACAAAACCCAGTCACTACAGTCTTCGAGGAGGTTAGATTACAAGTCATGCCGTGAAGTGCCTCCAAGAGACTGGAAATACTCTAATAGAGACGCCTGTCAGTTCTGTGCAGAATAATTAGCTAGTAAAACTTTAAACAAACAATTATTCCAGGCTTCTGCCAACAGGCCACTGAGGGTGGGGCAGCAAAGAGGTCTCCTTAGGAGGCTGGTCTCCAGGGCTGATGCCGAAGCCAAGCTGTGACTCACAGTGCCCGCTGCCTCCAGGTGTTCTGTGCTGCTGCCTCCAGCCCATGGGCAGCAGCTAACCAAGCCCACTGCTGAAGCTGCATAGAGCTTCTGGCTAGCCCCAGCACCCACGCGGGGCCCCTCTCTCTCCAAGGATGCACTATCATTCCTAAAAGCTTGTGGCAGGAGGCCGATGTATTATCAATAGACTAGTGGCAGAAGGCTGATGTATTATCATTTTAACACTAATTTTCATGTTAAGAAATTAAAATAAAAGTAAGTCTCAAAGCAATTCTGAGAAAATACCATAACAAAGGATAACCTTCATCTGGGCTGTGAAGACAAGGTGTTGAATTTAAAGAAAGAGAACTGCACTTTAATTATAGGACTCGTATGATGGAAGCAGAAAGACCTACACTGAGGAGATTCAAGATCCAGATTCCAGTCCCAGGATCACCACTGTGAAATTCAGCTGGTTAAGTATCCCAGCTAGATCTCAGTTTCTCCACTGGTATGATGGGGAATAATAAGAGAGGGAGTAGGGGGAAACGATCAAGCCCTTTTGGCTCTAGCAGTATAATTCTAATTATTTAATTTATAGCTTCGTGTACAGCGCTTTAAATTGTGGCTGAAATCAGTATGAGTCAACCTGATTAAAATCCTATCAATGCCAATTAAAAATAAGGGAAACTGACTTGTTTCGGTCTGGTTTGTTGCTTTTTTTTTTCTTTTCCTTTTTTTTTTCCCCAAAAGGATTCAGGAAAGGCAATGAGGTGCTAGTGGAAATCATGACAGCCACTAATGGTCCCATTTAACTCCAGCAATGACACTCACCAATGCCACTTGTCCCTAGATTCCACTTTTGTGCTTTTACTACTACGCCCTGATGCAAACCTTCCTTTCAGGTCCCTGTGTGTAGCTATACCCACTTCGAGCTCTATAAATAACAACAGTCAGGCACACAGTGACCAGTCACCTGTGAAATTAGCATCAAATGGTCTGATCAGGTTTCTTTACCCACCCTCCTCCTCTCTGCCTTTGGCCAAATACCCAGACGATGCATTAGTTAGTGGCATCATGCTTCCAGGACCTGTGGATGGAGAAGAGCCCAGTCACCGGCACAGGACAGCCGTTTCATTGTGCATCACTTCAATGGGCTTTAATAGAAGAGGTCAAGATTTTAACAAGCACCAAGTCCCCAGTATTAATTTTATAACTTCTGAGCCCTATAAAATTTATTATAACAAAGGCCCTAGTAGTTCCAAGAAATTAAACACAGGCTTATTCTTCAAGTTATTTTATAATCAATTAAACTGAATACAAAGTTAAAAATAAAATTTAACAGTAACACCTAAAATTTGATGTGGCTAAATATCAACTGGAACTGAAAAGGAAAGTCTTCTTTAGATCATAGGTAGCTATGACTACGACTCATTAAGACAATGTATTTCCAGTTTTATTTGTTGTATCTGCATTCCTTAATCTTAACAGATTAATTGCTCAAGCCAGGAAATGCAAGGTGGCAGCATTTTTTGTAAAGTTTCTTAGGAACAAGCTCTCCTTGTCCTTGCTAAATAAAGCATGGGTACTCAACATGAAAGAGCACCTTCAAGATTCATTTAATAAACATGGATTTGTAGTTCCCATTGTGGCTCAGCAATAATGAACCCAAGCAGAATCCATGAGGACACAGATTTGATCCCTGGCCTTGCTCAGTGGGTTAAGGATCCAGCATTGCTCTGAGCTATGGCATAGGTTGCAGATGCAGCTGGGATCCGGTACAGCTGTCACTGTGGTATAGGCCAACAGCTACAGCTCCGATTCGACCCCTAGCCTTGGAATTTCCATATGTCACAGGTGCAGCCCTAAAAATTTTTTAAAGTAAAAAATTACAAAAATTTTAAAAAAACACATAGATTTAATGAGCAGAGTGCCACACCCACTGCTAGATTCTGGGGGTCTCATGCTGAACAGAACAACGTTCCTAAAATTATACTAGTACTGGCATACGTTGAATACTGACACCTAACTGCAATACTTTTATACGTGAATAAACAAAGGCTTACACAGAGGAAATGTAAAAATGGTAGAGTCATTTTTCAAAGTTCTGCCTATCACTATTCCAGAGCCTCTGTCCACCACCTCACTCCAAATACACAGATATACAAGCTTGTTTGGATAAATAAAGATTTCTGTCTAAATCAGGAAGGAGAGGGTGGTTGGTGAATGCCTGTTATTGATGGTGGTGACAAGCCCCTCCGTCCTGCTCACTCACCCATTTCTGAATGGAATCCAAGCTACTCCTTAGAACTCACAAGCTCATCAGCCTGTCTCAAGAAATTGCTGGAAAACAGGCTGGACTTGTTCACAGCATTACCTTTAAAAGCACAGAAGGCACTCCTCTCTCTTCATTGATCCTTCTTTAAGATTAGGCTAAATAATTCCAATGATCTGTCCACATGCCTACACTGTCTCCCTCTGAATCCTAAAGTTCTGTGTCCTCAATATGAGTTAGACCAGTGTGTCCCAAACCTGACTGCCTGTTACAACCATCTGGATTATTCGGAGGAAAAAAAAAAAAAGCCTGGGTCCAAGGCCACAGATATTCTGATTTAATTGGTCTAGAGTGTCATGGATATTTTAAACTCTCCAGGTGATTCTATTATAAAGCCAAGGTTGAGAACCACTGCATCAGACCAGTACTTCTCAAAGTGTGGTTTCTGGACCAGCAACACCAACATCATCTGGCGGAACTTAACAGAAATGCATTTCTCAGGATCCAGGTGAAATGCATTAGGAAATCTAGGGGTGGGGCCCAGCAATCTGTATTTTAACAAGCTTTCCAGGTAATTCTGAGGCACACTAACATTTGAGAATCACAGCATTAGACAATCTAAGGATCCTAAAGAATTATTTATGTTAATTAACTATTAATGTACTTAGATGTCACATGTCCAACTAGATGGTAAGACCCTCAATGGCAAAAACTGTATTTTCCATTTATTTGAAGGCATCTCTGTAGCCAGTACCATGCCTTACATAGATGTGCTTCATTAATATTTATTGGTTAAAAACAGAATATTGTAAATCAACTATACTCGATAATACTTATTTATTTTCTTATGTGCTCATTAACCACTGAGCCTCCATACGGAACACAACCCCCAGCCTCTACAGAGAAAGGAGAGAGCCTGGACCAACATGAACCGGCATGAGAGATCCGTCCCCAGAAACCTGATGAAACGCAAGTGCCCTTCCAAACCATCCCACAGGGGTCAGCTCTCCCCAAACCATCCAAAATCCTCTTTCTTTCCTTTTTTTTTTTTTGTCTCTCTTAATCTGGAATGGTTCCCAAGTCTTTGCCTTTGGTAACCTTGACATTTTTGAAGAATACAGGCTAGGTACTGAGCAGATTATGTGAACTTTTTTTTTTGTCTTTTGTGGGTTTTTTCCTTTTTTGAAGGCCACACCCACAGCACATGGAGGTTCCGAGGCTAGGGGTCGAATTGGAGCTATAGCTGCCGGCCTACACCACAGCCACAGCAACACCAGATCCGAGCCACATCTGTGACCTACACCACAGCTCACGGCAATGCCAGGTCCTTAACCCACTGAGCAAGGCCAGGGATCGAACCCTTGTCCTCACGGATACTAGTCAGGTATTAACCACTGAGCCACAACAGGAACTCCCAAAATCTTCTTTCTTTCATGGAATATTACAAGAAGGGGTTAGAAGAAATTAACCTGAAGTGGAAAAGTTTTCTCCAAAGTATTCTTTTTTAAGAGAAAGAAACCAAAATCATCTGAAAGCAATTTTACATTCAACAAAATTCAAAAATTACTGATCACTTACTGAACACAAAGCACTATACGGGGAATCATTAAAGATAAAAATATGTCTTAGGGATCAAATCTCGAAGGCCTTGTTGTAGTCCCTATAGGGCTTTATTCTAAAACCCAGGAAATGTTGGGTTATGGTCTACATAAAAGAGAACTATTCATAGAAATTGTTCAAGGAACGTTAGCTGCTTCTACCATGACCTGGAGGCAACATTTTCAGTCAAACCAAAGTATTTTCACTGAACTAGCAACTAAGGGATATCTTTCAGAAAGACACTTACATAATACAATTTGAAATAAACACAACTATTTCAATAAGTGACTATAAAACACTACATACACACATAGCAAAACACAATCACAAAAGTCTTTGGGACTAGAAACCCCTGAGTGACCAATTAGTCAGCAGCGTGTAGCAGGCAGGAAAATCCCCCATTTTGCAATGTCCACATACTAATGGGCCTCCCTGCTCCACTAGCGGCCACGCTGCTGGGGTCATGCCTGTCAACTCAAGTGAGAACACACCTCTGAAGTTCCCTTTAGAGACCGTGCCTTTATTATTTCTCCAAACACTCTGAGTTGTTTTAACCACAAGGGCAAGTGACGGCAAGGGGTGAAGGGAGAGGTTACGATTCTTACCTGAACCACCACTTACTTGCCCAGTTTATCTTTGGCTTCCTTGAAAGCCACTCCTGAGGAAGCTGCCTGCCTTGATCCCAGGAAGGATGGATTACCTGGCTGCTTTCTTTCCTAAGTCAAACAGCAGAGATGCTGGAAAAGGCCATGCACACGACACATGATAAAAACAGAAGGCGGTGGGAAAGGGTATGACCAGGGTAGCACCTCAAAAGAAGGTCAGCAAGAGACACACTTAAGTCTTGTCATTGCTCAGTCTCCAGGGCTGCCTGAGGAAACAGTGAGACTCCTTGGTCCTACCGCTCAGGTTTACTGAACGTGCAAGCGAGACCTTTGGCCGAGAATGGGTCCACAGCTGCATTCACGGCTTACATTTTTTAAAGGACAACAGAGGATGAAATCCGAAAATACTCTCAGAAGTTCCCCAATACCCACACCTCCTCTACTACACCCAGACCTTCTTTGAAAATCTTGTGACATGACACTATTTATATTTTGAAAAGCCTTGTCAGAAACAGGACCATAATATATTTCTCCACTCCTTCCTGTTACTGGTCCTGGTTCTGCACTAGGAAAGAAAAAACGAACTAATCCATCTTAGAAACCGCAGTCCACATACATATTTAGAGACAGGTATCATGTGCACACTTTTCAAGTGTTATCCTTTCTAAGGCAGACGGAAGATTCTTAACATGTATTTTTTCCCCACAAATAATTCCCTTACCAAAAGGTCAACATGATTAGGAGCTATAACTGCGTCTGACCTCCTCTAGCATTAGTCATCTGATGACTGTAACCATGACACGTACAAAAACACGCAAGAGAAATGAAGATCAGCTAAATAAGCAATGAGTACTTAGGAAAGCTGGAGACCATAAGAGTGAGCCATGGACCAGATCCAGCTCTGGCTAAAACAGAAGAATCGCACAGGGAACTCAGAGAGAGAGTGTCCTACCAATGGCCAGTCTCAGGCATACATTATTTAAAGCGGAGAAACTTGATCCAGGGTACTTCCAAAGGCACTATGAAAATAGAAAAGCTATCAGGAATAACATACTGACACCCAGACACAGCTCGCTTTAAATATGGCAACAGATTCCAAAAAATGACTTTCCTTCCAGCACCCACAGGGGAATGCTGGAAGCTCACCTGGCCCAGGTGGGAGACACAGGCGGCCAACCCCCTGATGCAGCTTTGACTAGTTCTGCTTCAGACAAATGACCCAACTGCTTTGAAATCTGTGCCCTGGGAGGAAAGCAACCCCAAGTACAATTCCCCCACCCCTTCACACTGCACAGAGCCACTCTGCACAGATCTAGGTGTACCAGGCAGACCAGCCTAAGTGAAGGAGGGAAAGGCCTGGGTTGGAAGTGCACTTAAGCAGGGCAAAATCCACAGGTTCCCTTGGCAGGATTAGAAACCCCAGCCTAGAAGGCAGTATGAGAGTCACTGGATTAAAGTGAGGCCAGTGGGAGAGGCCTAAAAGCTGTAATGACTGGATTAGGAATCATGTGCCAGCCTCTGCTAAGAGCAGGATGTTGACAGAAAGCACCATTTCCAGGGAGGTACTGATGAAAACCACAACTGTCAAGGCGGCAGGAGTTCACACAAGCAGATGTGGAATCCATCCTGTCATTAGCCAACAAGGAGACAATGCCCTGAAAAGGAATGTGGAGAGAAAGGGGAGGTAAATGGGAGAAGAAGCAAACACCACAGTGCAGTTTTATTAAGACCCAGCATCACAAGCTACAGCTTCTAAGGGTGCCGTGGAACATTCGTTAAGCTATCCAACGACAACAAAAAAGAAAAAAAAAATACGAAAATCATTTCCATGTGGGGATAATATGCTTGATGGTTTCTAATTATGCATTCCGTTTATTCTGCAAGCACTTATCTGGTAATTCATAATTTACCAGAACAAGTTTCTATTTGCACAGATTGCTAACAGATTGATATTCTGAAGAATCTGCAACTAGTCTAGATGACTCTGGAGAGAGCAGGAGTTCCCAAGAGCCACCAACAGCATCGGAATCACCCGGGGCATTAAATAAAAAAAAAAAAAAAATTGTTGGGCTTCATCTTAGATGTATCAAACAAATATCTAGGGATGAGATCGAGTTCGCATGCTTTACTGAAATGCAGTTTACTGAGAATAAAATGCAGTGACTCTAAATATATAGTTTGATGGGTCTAACAAAAGTGTACTTGACAATCAAGTTATACAATATATCCATCATCCCCAAAAGTTCCCTCATGTTGGGCCCGTGGGTTTTTGCTGAGATTTCCTATTTTTCATTTATTCCAAAAACAGTAATAATTGCTTGTTACAGCATTTTTATGATGGCTGCTTTGAAATTCTTTCAGAATTCCAACATCAGCTTCATCTCAGTGTTGGATCTGTTATTCATGTTGTGATTTTCCTGGTTCTTGTGATTCTTTATTGTATCCTGGACACCTTTATTTAGCAGTTTCCTGCTGAAATGCAGCATGAGGGTGACATGGGTATATCAATTCTGCCTCCTTCCAGACCCAACACTACCACACGCTGGCAGAAGTAGGGCACTGAGTCACCCTGTCTGTGGCAGGTGGTGGGATGGAAATTCAGATCCTCAGTTGGCCTTGCTGACATCTTTCAGGCGAAAATGGGGTGCTGCCTCATTACGCCTCAAGTGAGGACGTGAGATCAGTTCCTCCTAAGCTCCACTGCCACCAGGCAAGGAGAAGCCTGTTGCCTCGGGGAGGGAGTGGAAGCTCAGCTTAAGGCTGGACCCCCCTCCTACTTCCCCGGCACTGCTGCAGAGCACAACCCAGCTCCCCCAGAGGGGAGCGGAAGATCAGCACCCTGCTAGTTCAGCTGACACCACCGCCTGCTTCCGAGGGAGAGTGGAAGATGGACCTAAACAGCGGGCTGGTGGGGTGTGGGGGTGTAAATGTGCTTTTTCCCTTGGTGTCTGGCTGCAGAAGGAAGGGCTTTGCCAAAAAGATTTCCTGT
The DNA here is from genome assembly GCA_004024745.2 of Catagonus wagneri. Taxonomy (NCBI): domain Eukaryota; kingdom Metazoa; phylum Chordata; class Mammalia; order Artiodactyla; family Tayassuidae; genus Catagonus; species Catagonus wagneri. The sequence continues at coordinate 3,942,065 of PVHT021183583.1, forward strand.
TATTAACCCACCTTTCCCCCCAGTCCTTTGGCTAAGGGAAACAGGCTTTTCTATAGAGCTTTTTAGGTCTGTGCCTCCTGGTAATTCTGGGTTGGAAGTTTTTACAGTACCCTGGTCCACGATGCATGGGTGTCAATAAGCACACCCAAGGGACTCACCATCCTGTCATTCCTCAAGTTCCCAAGTTGTAAGCAGCCTGCTCTCTTCTTTCTATCTTTCAGAGACTGAACTATCTCTTCGCTGTGTTATGGCCAGTGTTTTCAGATGAAGGGGGAGGATTAAGAGGAATGGGCCTACTCTATCTTGGTGGAACCGGCAATCTTCGGGCTGCGTGTTCTAAAATGCTCTCTGGATGATTTCGATGCATCAAGTTCAAGAACTGTCACACGACGTTCTAGGGCATCACAGAAAAATCAAACCAAGTGAGAGGTAATCAGGCAACTGCCCCATTAAAGCTCATACCTACAGAGTGCTCGCTAATGTACCAGGCACCTTACTAACCACCTTCTTTACATTAGCTCATTGAATCCTAATAATTTTATGCATACATTATTTTGACCATCATTTCCCACAGAAGGAAGGAGACACTCTGAGTTTAAGCAAACTGCCCCAAGTTACACAGCTCATACAATGGAGTCAGGGTTCAAAACCAGGCTGTTGGGCTCTCAGAGACCAAAACCTTTCATCCTCTACCCTCTCACACAATGCAAGGCCTAATTTTAGGCTTGTATTTTTAAAATTTACTCGAACTCACTGAAGCATTATTCTACAGTGTTAAATAAAGTCAAGGAAGATGGGAATCCAACTGGATTTGCCTTGGGCTACAAATAACAGAAACTCACCGGCATCTTCTTTCAGCTGAGAGGTATAAATCATTGCCTTAACTCTTTAGAGTGGCTTTTCATAATCGGAATCAGCCTATATTTTCAAAGTTAATTCCCAGTTTAAGACTGTAAGTTCTCTGACAGGAAGACCCTTACACCCCTGTCAGACTGTAGAGCAGTTTATAACCAACTCAGGAAACATTTATTGAACGAATGAGAGAAAGAGTAAATTCAACAACAGAAAAACCACCGAGTAACAATTTGGATGGAGAGCAACGGAAATGGAACTGGACCAAGATGAATGTCTGAGTTGAACCTCAATCTAACAAATAATTTGCAAACACCTTGGGCTCTGTGAGCCTCCATCATATGGAGGTTGATCCGGATCACAGTTCTGGATGCAGTCCGGCTTCCTACGCCAAACAAAAGGGAGGGAGACACGGGGGTCACCATTTCTTTCCCTTCTCAGTAAAAAATTAGGTCATAAAGCAAACAGGAATGAGGTGAAACTGAAACAAAAAAAATCTCAACCTCTGGATTAGACTCCCAGGTCCCACTCCTTCCAAGACATCACTGTCCTTCTGCCCTGGTGATGTGTCTTCTTGTCTGTTTGGCCAACTCCCCAGCGTCCTCCAAACTCACCCTGATTAAGGAGTCGTCCTAGATACCCTCACCCCCTCCTCCACAGAATTAAGGCTGTGCTGCCTGTGTTACCAACACGCCTTGTGCCCCTCCTGCTGCTGCACTAAGACCACCTCCTCACACACAATCATCCACACCAGACTGTGACAGAAACAGTGTTCAGTCATTTCTATATGCCCAGTGCTCAACACACTGCCTGGGATGCAACGGCATTCAGCGGCATTCAACGCATATTTTTGACCCAGTGTCTTAAAGCCAAGAAAGTCTCCCTTTGGAACTTCAAATCCGTATTCTCATCACTCCCCTTTTTAGGTACCTGTAAACCCTACAGGAAAAAATTAATCTTGATAAAAGGTCATAGAACAGAAGGAAATTATCAACCAAAAAAAAAAAAAACCTATGGGTGCATGTACATAGATCTCTGATGCTTTAATAGATTTTAGGTGCAGGGGATGGATTTCCACGTTAATGTTTATAAGCCATGAGCATGCTGTGGCCAGGGTGATCGCAGAACTAGTCATCCTTAGTCCTCCTGCCTCAATGGGATGGTTCTGAGCCCCCCTCCCCCAGTTCTCCAACACAGAACATTCATCTCCGTGGACTGAGAGGTCAGCAGGTGAAGCCCCATTTCCTTTTGTGATCTACTCTAAAGCCAAGTGGCCATTACCTCCTTCAAGGAGCAACCTGTTCTTGCCTTATGTCAAATTACTTCTTTTTAAAGTATAACTAATTGGTGTTCATGAACATATCGGTTTTACATTTATCCTCTGACTTTAAATGGTGCCATTAAGGCCTTCTAAGTGCAGCCGAGAGAGAAGGCCGGAGGGAGACAGAGAAGGAGGGGGAAGGGAGGAAAAACAGAAGAAAGTTATTAATGCAAAGCAATGAGAAAAATCAGAGACAAGCAACTGGCCTGGAGGGGAAAATGTCAGCCTTCTGTTATTCTCTTGTAGGTCTCTAGGAATCCTTACTTTATAAAGCATTCTCTCTCTCTCTGAAACTCACAAAAGTTTTAGCAGCACTCAGCAAAGCTTAACTTAAGGGAAGTAGAGCAATGCCTCTAACTCCACATAGCTCAGCCTACACTCCACACACCAGGCAGCTCAGGCCCCAAAGTCCGGCTGGCTCAAGCCAGAACCACTGGCTCCAATGATGTTGGAATCAAGAGGCTGGCACCTTAAAACTTGCCTCAGGCAGCCACAAAAAGCCCACTGCAGCTCCTCTGCTTGCCTTTACAGAAATCCGTGTGAACTAAGCGCTAAGGATAGCATCACAGACGTAGCAAACATTAAGCAAATACTTCATACACAAATATTCACACACATATACCTAGTACATTACAGGACTTTGTTAAATGTTTATTGAACGATTATAACATCCGCACAAAGTTCTTCGGTCCTCACGGTGTAAAAGTGCAAACCATAGCTTCTAAATAAGAGATAACCAGTATTCACTGCTTACAATGCTCTGACGTGTTAATAGCCGCAAATGAGAACTAACACTTCCTATCCTGTTTCACCAACACCAACCATTTGGAAGGAGACAAGAATTATGGTCCGATACCTGTTTATGCTCTTGAATTTCACATTCATACCACCCTGGTCATCCACCACAAAAAGCAACTTTTTTTTTCCTAAAATAATTAAAGAAACTGAAAGTACTCAAACCTCTGCTATGTGACAGCTCTGTTCTAAAGGTTTAACATGTGTTTTATTCTTCACAACCACCCTGTGAAGGAATCAGGAGAATTGTCTCCATTTCTCGGCAACAGCTCCGTTCACGTCGACCCTTCTAACACCGTCTCATTGTTTTCATCTTGGTTTATGTCCCTCCTTTATTCTCAGTAATCAAGTTTACTCTGTGGATTGGGAAAAAAGACTGGGCAGTGCACCGCCCTGTTCACCCACAAGCTCTGGTCTGCATCATCAATTCCCAGACAATAAAGGCAACAGGCAGCTCCCAGGAACGGAGTGGGAGCAGATATAGAGGCATAAACGTATCATAACCTGAGGAACAATTAGGTCTCCAAGTTGGAGAGCCAGCTATTTCCAGTTAAATGCAGAACGGTGCATTTCCATCGCCATTAACTTCAGGAAGATTGCAGCTAATCTCATTGAATTTATAAATGAAACCCACTCTGTGAACATTACATACGTCACCCCTCAACCTCCCACTTCCTGGACAGCAGTCAATACTTGGAAAGCAGTCAAATTCTCTCTCCCCACGGAGCGAGGAAAGAAATTCCAGTGATGCTGCGTACACACTGAGAAATGTTCACTAAACTCGTCTATTTGTGATTTTTATCTCCCACCTAATTACAGCAGAAATAATATAATATGATTTACGCTCCTTGTTCAAGTGTGACATAGTTAATAGATTATTCAATATTGGTTTATCCAGCTATGTCAGACTGACAGCAGCACTTAATGTTAATCAGGGGGATGCCTATGTATCAATTTTAAAGCTTCATACAGTTCAATGAAATTATCAGAGTTGCAAGACACCATCAATATGTTTTGATCTATGTGTCAAGAGACTTGGGATGTTTGTTAATTTTTCCTTCATGTTCTGCTTCACTGCACAGGATGGGGGAAGGAGCATAAATGAATGCTCGTGCCCAGATTCTTCCTCACGTTTCATGGTTTGGACACCCAGGACCCAGTTCACACAGATGGCCCCCACTCCATCTAGAGACTTAATAAGACTAGCTAATCCTATCAGGGCACACATTCCTATCCTCCAGGAAGGTTCCTCCTTGCAGGAATCTGTCTCCTGCAGCCACCTCATTCAGCTCATCTTCATTGTTCCTCCTCTGGGACCATACTCTCTCCTTCCTAACCAAGGCAGCTGTGTCCCTCGAGTCCCCGTCCAACGGTACACAACCTTCTCTACAGCTCAAATTCCACACTGATCCCTCCTCCCCATTTCTATTACTAACTGAACCCTGGCTCTTTCATGAAAGGACTCAATGTCCCCCAAGGCCTTCCTGCTCATTCTACACCTCACAGCTTGCAGATCCAGAGCTCATGGTGCTGAGTGCATCCTAGGTCTGAACTAGACCCTTAGTTCAGTAATGTCATGCAGAGGGAACTACATACTCAAGGGCTAGACTATTTGGATTTGAACTTAGCAGATAACCACCTTTCTCGGTGTCTATTTCATTAGCTATAAAATAGAAATGGACCCTAGTGAGTTACTGAAACATTAAATGAGGTAATAAGAGTAAAGTGTTTGGCAAAATACCTAGCACATGGCAAGTGCTAAAATTTTTTAATCTGGGCTCATTTTCTTTCTTTCAGTTTCTACAATTTGGCATGAGAGGGTGAGTAGTTTGGATGTGGCCAGCTATGTGGGGGAATGATCCAATTTGCTAACATACTCAATCCCGGTGTATCGGTCACTTGTAGACAAATCAATATATGTGCCAGTTGCCACAGACATCGCAATGTACCAATATACCTGAGAGAGCCAGACAGGACTAAAATATGGCACTCGTATCAAGGGGGATAAAGTCTGGTGAGAGAGACTCTCATACGTGATAACAATACAACTGGTCAGATACAACGATAACAAAAACCTCAAAGTGGAGCAGAGAAAAAAGCAGTGATTAACTCGTCCTGTGGGAGGGTCTGAGAAAGTTTCACAAACAAAGTGATACATTAATTAGTCTGGGAAGATACAGACAGAAGAGGACCTACTAGGTAACAGGCACACTGTGTGCCTACGTAGGTGGAACCCACAAAGATCTGAGATGTAGAAATTACTAGACAGCTTAGGTCTTTGAGGAAATGCACCTACTACAGTCAGCTAATGATCACATCCATAAGCCACCAGAAAGACTGTACAGATGCTGCGCTGATGGAAAAGAAATGGCAAGTAATCTCCTCTTTGGTTCTTAATAGCGCTGCATGCCTGAGGAGCCTCAGCACAGAAGGGCCACGTACAGAGATGACTCTGAACCACCCAGCATAAAAGTAGGTAGAAGTATCTGCAGAAGGATCTACAGCCTCTCTCTCCCACCTTATTCCTCTTTCCCTAGTGCCCCCACCACCACCCCTACAGACACATACAACTGTTTAGCACTATGACCCCCCCAGGCAACTCATTCCCTGATCTAGCCTTCAATTCTCCCTCAAGTATATAGAAGTGGGGTGTTCGATTACTGCTTCACACACTTTTCCAAAGATGCAAGCCCAAGGCAGAGGAGAGGGTTAGAAGAACACATCTGAAGCCGCACCATCAGACTCTGTGGGAGAGACTATCCGGTCACCCCAACTCTTATCTGAGCACAAGTTTAAGAAACGTGGCATCAGTCAAGCATTTAGCTTGGGCTTTGTAAGATTCAACCAGCTCCTCCACTATTTAGCCCTAGATCCTGAGATGGCTATCCTCTGGGTCTAATCTAATGAGAAGCACCGGCAAGGAACAAAGCACCTGGAAAGAGCAACCTGCAAGGACCAAAATGGACCGTGTACAGTGTGTCACAGTTCAGGGGTGCTAAGGCAGGAGACTAAGAAACTCACCCACTCAGTAACAACTAAAGGCACTTTGGAGATCTAAGTCTTAGAAAGTTAATTTAAATGTATTTTTTTAAAAATCCAGTTGTTTATGGAAAACAGTATGGTTGCTCCCCCCAAAATTAAAAATAGAATTATATGATCCAGCAATTCTACTTCTGGGAATAAATTCCAAAAATTTTAAAGAGGAATCTTGAAGAGACATTTTGTATACCCATGTTCACAAGGAGCATTATTTACAATAGCTAAGAGGTAGAAACAACCCAAACGTCCACAGATATATGAATGAACGAATAGGCACAACGTGGCATATACATATAATGGAATATTATTCAACTTTAAAAAAGAAGGAAATCATGACACACACTCAAACTTGGATGAAACTTGGGAACATCATTGCTAAGTGAAATAAGCCATTCTCAAATTTTAGAAAAATAATTTGACTCCACTTAAATGAGGTTCCTAGAGTAGTGATAGTCATGAAGACATAAAGTAGAATGGTGGTTGCGAGGAGTTAGGGGTAGGGAGGTTGGGAAGTTATTGTTTAATGTACATAGAATTTTAGTTCTACAAGACGAAAGGAGTTCTAAAGATTGGTTTCAGAGTTCCCATGTGGCTCAGTGGTTAACAATCCCGACTAGTATCCATGAGGATGTGGGTTCAATCCCTGGTCTCGCTCAGTGGGTTAAGGATCCAGCATTGCCACGAGCTATGGTGTAGGTTGAAGACACAGCCTGGATCCCACATTGCTGTGGCTGTGATATAGGCCAGCAGCTACAACTCTGATTCAACCCCTAGCCTGGAAGCCTCCATAAGTGTGAGTGTGGCCCTAAAAAGACAGAAAAAAAGATTGGTTTACAACGATGTGAATGTACTTAACTGTGCTTAATGGAATGTACTGCTGAAATGTGCATTTAAAAACAGGTAAGACAATAAATTTTTTCTTATACATATTTTACCACAATTTAAAAAAAAAAAAAAAACTAGGAGTTTTTGTTGTGGCACAGTGGAAATTAATACAATTAGGAACCATAGGTTACAGGTTCCATCCCTGGCCTCGCTCAGTGGGTTAAGGATCTGGCGTTGCTGTGAGCTGTGGTATAGGTTGCAAACGCGAATCGGATCTGATGTTGCTGTGGCTGTGGTATAGGCCAGCAGGTGTAGCTCCGATTGGACCCCTAGCCTGGGAACCTCCATATGCCGTGGGTACAGCCCTAAAAAGCAAAACCAAAAAAAATTTAAAAAAAAATTTTAAAACTAAAAAAAAAAAAAAAAAAACCTAGCTGGGTAGATTGCAATATAACCCAAAACTTTTTGAAACCCAATTAAAGTACTTCCCATATACAGCCTATGGGGGAAGGATGTGGGCAGGGGATGGGGGGAAAGTGTGGTGAAAAGACAACATAACCACCCACAAGATTCTGGCATGAGCAGAAACCAAAACAATATGAAACCAATCAAGAGATAAGATCAACATTCCTAAATTATCAAGGAAGTCCTTCTATCCTCTCCAGAGCCCTCTGAGGAATCCTTAAATCTCTCAGAGGCATTACATAGGCAGCCTGGAGAGAGGGAAAGGGAGACCTGGTTGGGACTGTGGAGAACAATGAATCCATCACCTATCCTGGGCCTGATTCCACAGGCCCAAAGATAACTAAGCGCTAGGACCAAAGCTGCTTCTTTACTTAGCAAGCTTAAATTCAAGGGATGTTTGTTTTTCTTCCGGAGCGCAAAGTCAAAGAACTCATCACCTTCTGAACGCTGGCTTCCTACTACAACCATACACTTAGCATGTGAGCAACGCTCTCCTAATGTGAATAGGGTTTGGCTGATAAGTGAAGTGCAATCTTCTTCATGCTGAAGTCATACAAGTTTTACATGTGTCAGAGTGACTGCCTTGGAAAAGGAGTTCTAACCTGGCTGTAATGCCAAGTACCACTTCTTTTTATAAGGTATTCCCCCACACACTCACCATTTCTATATTTTATTTCAGTACTTTCAACCCAGGTGTCAGCCAGACAAAATGTCCTCAATCACGGTTGTCTCTAAAGACCATTGAGAGGAGTTCCCTTGTGGTACAGAGGGTTAAGGACCCACCAGCACTGTCACTACAGTAGGGGTGAGGGTTCCATCCCTGGCCTAGGGACTTCTGCATGCTTCAGGCATGACCAAAAAGAAACAAAACAAACCAAAAAAACTACTGAGGAAAGATCCACAAACAGCAAGTTCAGCCTGGCGCCTCTCCATTCATCACCATAGGGACTCCCTTGATGGTTTAAAACACGCGCATGGGGCGGGGGCGCACCTCTGGAATAAAAGCTCCTCCTCTGACAGACATCTGTAATTCCTACAGCACAGCTGGGCTTGCAGTGCTCATCCACCTAGCAGCAGCCCATGTTACATAAATCATGTTCCTGCCACTTCAGGAAATTACTGGTCAGTATTAACCTGGCCTAAATAGCTTAGAGAATTATCAAAAGCCGTATCATTTATGCTAGTGATATCAGCAAGAGAATAAGATCCATAGCCTTGAGTGACCAGCTTTATCAGGCCACCCAGTGGGTGACCATGAGTATCTGCCCTTAGAGCTGAAGTTCAACCCTTAAGAAACAAACAAGATCAGTCCCCACACACTTCAAAGGCTTTAAAAGTTAGAATGAGACTGCACCTTGCTTTGAATTCTTACAAAATGCTGTATGAACCCATCCAGAGAGCTCACTAGGTACCTACTATGTCCAAAGAACCATACTAGGTGTTATAAGGGGTCTCAGACTGGAAGGAATCCAGCACAATTTGAAACAGAGAGGTTAAAATCATCAGCGTAGAAAAGAACATGAACCATGTACCAAGAGGGAAGTGAAGCAGTAACGTTGATAACATGGCAGCAACACTATGCCCGATACTGCTCTAAGCATATCACCTACACTAACTCATTTAAGAATATACATGAAAAAGAGGTTGGTGCCTTTTTTTTTTATTTCTACTTTATATTGAGGAAATGAAGATATAGAAGGAAAAGTAACCTGGCCAAGACCAAAGAGCCTCTCTAAGTGATCAATCTGGGATGAAAACCAAGTGTCTTGGTTTAATCTGTCTGAAATATAATGAAGAGAGATGACAGCCAGTTGCAAAAGATGTAACAGAGATGAAGGCATTTGAAATGGACCTAGAAGGATTAGTAGATAGTGTTACAAAGGTAGATATAACCAAGGATGCCCTTATGTACCTGTTCAGGACCAGTAACATAGACAGATGTAAATCATACTCGTACTAGCCCCTTACAGCATGCATTTGAGAGGAAAATGAGATTCCCCAAACCTGAAGGGGTTCTACCAAATTATCCTCAATGTATCACTGAGTGATAGTGCCTCTCAGCCCTTTAGGCATCTTCCTCCAGGCTCTTTGGCACAGTAAAGGGATTACCTCAAGTCCTACTCAATTGTGTTGAGGCAATTAAAACATCCTGATGAAGGTTCACCCTAAATATTTTTAAACCACCTTATTAAAAGCTGTGGTGCAAGAATAAGGTTGCGTCATTATTTTTAAGTTCACCCTTTGCAGTCACTCATTTAGAGGTGTGAAAGTAAAATTTGTGTTCTACTTCTCACTCTCCCTATTTCCACTTGATTAACAGATCTGTATACCTGAGGTGCATGGTGGAACGTGTTCTACATTATGACTGCACACAAACAAAAAAGTATTTCTTGGAGTTCCCACTGTGACACAGTGGGTTAAGAATCTGCAGTGACTCCAGTGGCTGCAGAGGTTTGATCTCTGGCCCAGTACAGTGGGCTAAAGCATCCAACATTGATGTGCATGTGGCACAGGTTGCAATTCAGATTCAATCCCTGGCTCAGGAACTTCCATATGCCGCCAAGTGAGGCCTTTAAAAAAAAAAAAACAGGACTTCCTCTACAATAATCAATGAGTGTTTCAGGGCATGTGTACAAACAGGTAACTCTCCTCACCTGCAATGAACCAGTACAAGGGAAATTCAGACTTTAAATAAGTACATAAATGCTTCTAGAATAAATGAAGATTTTCTTATTTTTTCCTGTTCTCAAAATTTGGGAAGCAACCCAGTTTTCATATGATTTTTTTAAAAAATTATGTCCCATGGCATTCTTTTAATATTATTTCAAATCCAGGCCCCCATCACTGCAGCTTCAGCAGCAAGCTTACTGCCAAGAGTCTATGTGTCAGCAGACTTTGAAAAATAAATGTTGTCTTCGATGTTTGTTGTGATGAGAGTGATCATGTCCTAGGGTAATGCTTTGGAAAATCTATGAATTCACTGTATTTTTTAATTGCATGACCATATGTAGAAATACCAATTCTCCAGAAACAATTATCTTCTTCCTTAGTCTAACAACTCTTTTTTAAATTAACATACGAATACTGGTCACTATGACTGAACCAGCTACAAGCCTAGCTCAGATTAAAGCCAAAAATGTTCGGAAAAACCAGGATCACAAATAGCACAACTGGAAAAAGACCCTATAAATCATTCAATGTGGTTTATTAATAGTAAAAAAGAATATTCAATTTCCTTATTTTACAGGTGGGAAAACTGAGGCTCAGAGAAATATAGTTAAGTCAGACGGTTACTAGGACTTGAATCTCAGTCTCCTCTCTCAACCTGTGCCAGCATGCCACAGCCGCAAGAGCTAAAATCTTATTCCTCCCAAACAATGAATACAGGAACAGTGCACTAGAATATAAACTCTGTAAGACTAAAAATTCTGTACATTTTCTCTTGTACCCCAGGACCAAGAACAGGGTTTGGCACGTAGTACTCAATAAATGTGATGAAAAAAAAAAAAAAAAAAAAAACAAAAAACCTTCATTTACCATTTAATAAAGACCCAAAACACAGTCAAAATATTTATCAAGACAGCCTTTACTGTATACAGTTTGTAAAGATCCAATGAGAGACAGCAGGAGACAAATAGAGGTAAGCCCCAAATATTGATTTTTGCCCGGGAAAAATTTAACCTACAACTCCTGGCTCCAATTTCAGTTATTAGTTCATCCAGTCAAATTCCCCACACCGAGCGCAAAGAAGGGACTTTCTGAAGTTAACCTGGGGTTTAAAGAATGTCCTCAATATTCAGAGGAATCCTATATTCCCCGACCTCCCATCTGATCTCAAATCCATGCCCTTCCACTTTTTCTATAAACAATTATCCCTTCCCCTCAGTCCCTGACCCCGTACCCCACCCCCAGATCAAGGTAATACATACGAACTATGCAAGAAGACAATCTTACAAACTGGCTATCAGGAACAAACTAGTTAATGCCAGCGCCAAAGGAAAGGCATTCTAACTCACTAAATCAATAAGCAATGAAAAACAACCGACATCCATGTCCCCCATAGCCAGTCACTGTCCTAATAACAAGCCATATGTTTCGATTTCAATCAAAGCCACGGCAGCTAAGCCAGACATACTATCTGACAAAGTTGGTGGATGTGACACTTATCTAGCAACATACCACTGGGGGGCCGCACAGAGGATCCCAATGAATCTAGTCTAGAGATCAGATCTAGAACCTGTTCCCTCTCAGGGCAGGACAACAAACAAATGGTCCAGGGCCATTTCTAGGCAGCAGAAGTAAGCACTTAATCAGCACTGCATTAGTGGTTGGTCAGACTGAGTAAGAAGTTAGCAAACCACTGGGAAAATTTACCTGCCTTCAAGTCTATTTGCAACCACTTTATCCGATATATGCCTTACATACTAAGCCAAATAACTGTAACTAGAAACTTGTAAATTGAGTTTTCTGAATCTCCAAACCTACCTTCCTCTTTGTATATAAGATTACGTAGGAGGTAACTTACTGTCACTTATAATTATTTTAAATGGGCAGCAGCTCTTTACAAAAAGGAGTTGGATTACTCTGCCTTCCATTCAGCCTCTGTAAAAAGCAGTGATTTATAAGTAACCAATGTAAACATATTCAAGGACCCTAGCCTCTCTCTATCATATGGAATAGCTGTTTCCCTAATTTCACTATAAAACAAATCTTCATTTAAAAAAATTCATCCCAGAGTTCCCTGGTGGCCTAGCAGTTAAGGGCTCTGTGTTCCAATTAATGCTATGGCTCAAGTTCAGTCCCTGGGCCACAAACTTCTGTATGCTGTGGGCACAGCAAAAGAAAAGAGAAGAAAAGAAAAGAAAAGAAAAATATCATTTCCAATGCAACTATTTTATTAAGTTTTGGTGTTAATCTAACTATTTTTTATAGGACATGATACCTGCATTTTGGGTTGAGCTGATATCATAGGATGAAACAGTTATTAGCAAGTTCAAGGAGAAAGAAGTGGTTTTCATTTTCAATTTGCCATTATTTTTTCTTTCATTTATTAGGCCAGAAATCAAAACACGAAAATGCAAAGCAAAAATTAAAGCCTCTATTTGTATGTGATCCTCTCCATGATGGAAAGGCAAAAGGAACTCTTCAGGCACCATAAGAACTGGAAGCATGTAGACCTAGGAGTCAGGTTCAGCTTCCAAAAGGTTTCCAACCTTTGAAATGGATCCTTCACATTCAGGGCAGGGGGCAGGGGGTGGGGGGTGGAGGGGGACATTAAAAATGGCATCTTTAAAAGTAATAATAAATAACAGAGTCATAAAAAGAAGGGTCTCACTTAAAATACCTAGACACCAATGAGATCCAACTTCGCAATACACACAGGGGTGAGTTTGAAACCCAGTCATACACTGTCAGAGCATTTGGCTCAGTCATCTCAGTAAGGAGGAGAGCGCAGCAACATAGCAATCAAGAGTGGGGGCTCTCAGCAGAGCTTCTGTGCCTGCCCGCGTGCACCTCTCACAAGCGTCCCATCTAAAAAATCTACTTGCCAAAAAAAAAAAAAAAGAATGAAAAACAGAGTGGGGGCTCTCAAGGCAGCCAGCTGTGTGACTTTAGGAAAATTATCTAACTTCTCTGTGACTCAGTTTGCCTATCAAGAGAATAGACCTACCTCATAGACTTGTTATGCAGATTAAATAAGCAAACACAAGGTGCTTACTACATATTCAATATGTTCCTACCATCATAATTATCATCATCCTCACTCACACCTATACTTTACCATTTTTGTGCTAACACAAAGAGAAACCAGGCCCTAACTCCAGGCATTAGTAATTGATGAGAGTGAGTTGCTGGGCTGAAATGATGTCGCAAGCCCACTTCCTACATAGGATATGATGCTTCTGCTGATCTTCTCTTACCCAAGGTCCCAAAGAGCAGAGAGACCTGCTAGCTCACCAGCTGTGTCTCCCCTGAGAGAGCTTAGATGGAGGTTAAAGCAAAAAAGAAAAGGAAAAACTCCACAACTTTAAGAACTGAAGGCGATTTTTAAGGACAAGAAGAAGACTGGAAAATTCACTGGGCTTTTCAGCAAGTAATAAATACATCAATGAGCTTTTCTAAACTCTTAAAAGAAATCCTTTGTTCTCTGGCTTCCCTGACACATTTTCACTGGCGATTCTACAGGTTCTGAGTTGGGAACCAAACGTGGTGATGACAAAGATTTGTTTCTTACGTTTACTCCAGATTACCTGAACAGAAGAAGGGCAGAAAAGGGGCCTACAGGTAGTTCCTGAAGCACTTAATAATGATGCCCAAGTCAGAAAGTCGACAATGCAATAAAGTAAGCTACACAAAATGTTGGAACGCGGCACTATGAAAATTGAAGGCCTGTCCATCTGAACCTATGAATGAACAACAGCAGGAACAAAGTAAAGATAAAATTTGGTTGTAATGATCTCTGTACAACTATAAATGTAACTGAGTAATTTAAAAAATGCTATATAAAAAGAAAAAGAAGTAATCCTGATGTCAACACTGTTTATATCCTTCAGGGACAAACAAACAAAACCCAGGCTGCATTTGCAAAGACATCACCATCCCCAAGTCCAGTACGGGGAGAGAAAGCCACCCTCAGGATCGATGCCTCAGTGACTACAGCAAGACCCATGAAATCTTGCCCTGTCTCAGCTGGCCCTGGAAAGCAAACACATCCTCGCTCTTCGAGAACCAGATCAAAGATCACCTCCTCTGCAAAGCCTTCTCTCACAAGCAAGGCTGACTCAGTCACTTGTATCTTAAATGCTCACTGTTATTTATTCAGAATTCTATTGGCATATTTACCCCAGAGAATTCTAACTTATTCTGTATTTCACAGCACTGTTGGATTGTGAAATTTGTAGAGAGGAAGCATATCCTTCCTTGGCTTTGTACATTTGTTTAATGAATGAACGAACAAATGTCACAGGCTTGGTTTTTAGTCAGTTCATAGGGTTGATCTGTGCACTTAGCATTCAAACAGTTGAAATCTATATGGGGGGGTGTTAAGAATATTAATTAGATTGTTTTTTTAATAAACTGGAAGCAAACCATATAAAGGAAAGGTAAGAAAGAAAAAAAAAACCCAAGCTCTGAATAATACAATGTTAAATAAACACGCTGGAATAAAAATAAGGTATACACTACTGTGTTAACATCATAGTAAAATAGATATTTAACAGAAACATACTACATATTACTCACTTCTCTCTCCAAATAAATCAAAGGGTTCTAATTCAATTTCGAGAAAGTATATACAAATGAAAACTGACAAAAACCCTGCCCAAAAGGAATCTTAAGTTGTCAGGTAAAATGCTACCTAGGGACTCAGATGGTTATGTATATAGAAAGAAAAATGAAATCACAGCCTATCTTGCCAGCAAATCTCTGACAAAAGAGCAATCATTAATTCTATCACCCAGGCAACCACCAACCACATTTCTCTGAAAGCCTTCACCAACAAGGATTAATTCTGGTCAATCATGTTCCTTAATCCACTGAAATACAAGCTTCATGAGAGCAGGAATTTTATTTTGTTTGTATTAATATTCCCAACACTTAACATAACACCTGGCTCACAGCAGAGGTTGAAAAGGCCTTGTTAAATGAAATGAATGAATAAAGGAATGAGTGAGAAGAAAGAAGAGAAGGGGGGAGAGAAGAAGCAAGAGAGGGACTGAGGGGCAAACTGAGAAGAGAGAAGTTTCTTCTTTGGGAAAAATTTTATATGTCTTTAAACAAGTTGCATATTTCTCTGCTGTGGCAATTGTAGCCAACGATTTTGGTGTTTGTAATGAAGAACAAAACAACCTTTGTTTGTTTTTTAAATTGCCCTAGAGCAAATATTGATTTTTAAATCAAAGAATTGGTATATCTCCTTTCACTTATTCAGCAGATGTTCACTTTATACGCCACACCACATTCCAGGCACCAATACCATGCACAGGTGAAGGAGCAGAAAACGAGACCAGGCATAAACAATACCACCGTCAATACCATTGGGCATCTATTCTGTTTTCTGATATAAACTAGTAGTCACTAGCAAGTCAGTCCTACATTAGGGGCACAGAGTTCTATTTTGATTGGTGTTATTCAAGATGAACAAACAGGGAAAGGTGACAGCAGCACAAAAGAGACAAGAAAAGATACAATGAAGACAGGTAAGAAAAACAACTGAGTTGTCTGGCCTAGAGAACAAGGCCGATTTCATGAGAGGCTTCAAATACACAAAGGGCTTTTATGAGATAATCCTGAGCATTTCCACAGCTCTCCTTTCTGAGTAAGGCCTGTGTTTAGGCATTTCCTTCTATTGACTTCAGAGATGCCTTCCTCAAGTCAAGAAGTGAATGCCAATATTTTGCTTGCTGATATGTAAGCAAGGGCTTAGCGCTCCTAAAACACAAATACTAGTTTTCTCCTTCCTAGGCTTTTAGCAGGCTGTATGTAGGCATTTCTTTCCCACCCTATAATTTCTTCTCCGCCTTTGTTAAAACTGTAAGCACATCTGCAAAAGACTAAACATGACACTGTAAAGGACTGTCACTTCCTTCTCTCCGATCCTCAGTACCCAGACTACAGAAACCAGATCGCTTCACCAGCATCTTATACAGGCAAGATTTCAGTGGGGCAGGTAGCCACTCACTACCTACAGCTACCAGCCACACGTGCACAAGCCAGTGTTATATCCTTACTCTGTAATTTCTGGAGAGAAAGCAGTAGAAGGCTGAGTGTTGGCCAAAGCATAGTCTGCAAGGCACGGTTAAATCATGAAGGCACAAGGAATCCGGGGACAACCATTAACAAAATGTGAAAGCATTCAGGTTTGTGGTTCAGCACATCTTTCCAACCTCTGGCCTTGACCTGCTCTCCCCAAATGTAGTTCCTCCAACTCCCATCACAAGATACCTAGTAGTCTATTTCTTGATCCTACATGCCAAAAGTATCTATCCAAGTAAAACTCATTCTCAGGCCCCACTGTATCCAACGCACTCCTTTCTCAAACATAAAAAATAAATTAGTAGTAGTAGCAGTAGTAGTAGTAATAATAATAAAGAGATATTGATAGACAAGGAATGGGGGCCCACTATAATTAACAAGGGTTTCCCATGGCAGTCATCATAACGTTGCACTTTGTATTACCCCAAATATCCCCATGACAACCAGTAGCAATGTCAAACTCATAAAATCAAACAGAAAAGGCTGGGTTAAAAGTGAGAATTCTTCTAATTATTAAGCTCAGCCAAACAATTCTTAGAGTAAAGGAAATAATTTATTACCGAGATCTTTTTCAGAGAGAAATTTCTTCACCCTTACTCGAATTTCCATGCTTAATAAAGATTATTAGTTTTGGTGGGGGTGATTGTTGTTTTAATTAAAGACTTCATCTTGGCCCCCGGCACTTGCCTTGCATACCATCTCCACTGTTGGTTTCCCTAATCTACAAACTAAAAGGAAGATTGGATTTATAAAACAGAGCTGACAAATTCTTATTTTCTATAAGATTGCAGGCTCAAAATGGTCTGCTCCAAATCTCAACTCTGCCCGCCCTCTCCAACCAAAACCACTCGATAGATGAACTTGTCAAGTCACTTAACCTCCCTATGTCTCTAATCCCTAACTGAACAATTAACTGTGCACCCTCATCTCAGGGGAATGTTGAAAGAGATCACTATTAATAGACTAGTCCTTGCAAAGTTATTTGCTAATGCAAAACCACTACTAGAGAGCTGTAGTGTGGTGTAGTGGGAAGAGAGAGGACTTTTGAGTTTGATGGAATCAGGTTAAAATCCCTACTCTACCACTTACCAGCTGCCAGAGACCTCAGACAAACCACATAGTCTATAAACCTCAGTCAATCTGCAAAATGGCAAAAAAAAATAAAACCACCTTTCTCTCATTGCTACCATGAGAATCAGATGAGCTAATATACGTAAAGCACTGAAAGTTCCTGGCTCAAAGGCAAGAACATCTGCTTCTTGACGCCCATACTGGCGATGCCCTAGACAAAAGCCCCGATGATCTTCCATCTGAAAAGCTGCAGTGGTCTTCTGTGTTCCTATTTCCAGTCCCATCACCACTCATCCTTCATCATCCATCTTGTTATGAGCAAGTGAGACCTCACCCTACCCCCTGCCGCTTAACATCCTCCAACAAAGCCCTAGGGCCTGCAGGGTTGAAATCAGAAGCCTCATGGAGTGAGAAAAGACCTTCCACTTACTAGCACCAGCTGACGTTAATCCCCATGTCCAAAGTGTCCACTGCTGCTCCTCCTACCTCACTCAACACTCGTCATGATCCACTGGGGCCTCTGCACATACTGGAGGTGGTCCCCACCCTTCTACCAGAGGAGTACCTCTTCTCACACAGTGCTGGGGTTTGGAGTGGGTACAGGCATGGAGGGAGGTGTTTGGCAATCTGACTTCCTGAAGCCTCCTCTTCTGGGTTAATCACCCGTAAAGTAGCCAGAAGAGGAAAAGGACAGCAAGGGTATTCTGCACACAACAGCAGAGTAGACAGCAAGAAGCAAGACAGATCCAGCTCTGTCTTCTTAAAGGTCACTGAGAAAGGATGTCACAGCTGAGGTAAAGAACAGGCCACTGTTAGACTGCAGGTGAATGGCAGAAAACAACCTGCAAAGGCCTGTACTGCAGCACTGTTCATCACCAGCTTCACTATAACCCCCTACGACTGGCCTGCAGCTCTGAGAGCCTGAGCTCAGGAAGGACTGCCAGCTCTCCTAGAAATCCTGGGCGCCCAGTTGCCTTGCCCTCTGGATACAAGCTCCACCAGCTGTGGAGTGTCAACAGATCTTCCTTGAGTTAGAGAGCATTTCCTGAGCCTTTAACATTTGGCAAAACACCAGAACTGAAATTTGGATAAGCACTGTTTCCAACTCACAATGATGAAAATGTTACCACCATACAGTTCTGGAGTCCCCTGCCACTGACAAAGGTCTTTCACAAACATCACCCATATTGAACCCTCACATCATTCCAAGTTATTGGCATCCTCATTTTATGGAAGAGGAAACAACTTTAGAAAGGCAAAGTGGGAGTTTCCCAGTGGCTCAGCAGGTTAAGAATCCAGCATTGTCACTGCTGTGGCTCGGGTCACTGCTAAGGAGTGGGTTCAATCCCTGGCCCAGGAACTTCCACATGCGGTGGGTGCAGCCAAAAAACAAAAAGCAAAGTGACTTCCACATAGCCAAAGAAGCACTGCCTAGTTCTCCAGATCCACCCATCCTTGACACTTAGCACTGTCCAGTCAGAGAATCACGAAGAGAATCAGCACGACTGAGCCTCTCCAGAACTTGGCAGCTTCCCAAATCATTCCTCTTAACCCTTTCACTGAGAACGAAAACAGGTCAATGGCAACAAATTCCACTACTTGGATGTTCAGACAGTGCCTCTCTCCTGGCTAAAGAGCCCTTTTTCTGAGTTTTGTTGGTCTGGCACCGGCTCTTCGGAGTGCTGTTTTCTAGCAAGAGCAGGATGTTCAGACCTGGGGGAGTGAGCAGACCAGGGCTTGGGTCCTCATTCCCTGCAGAGGTGTTCAGTCTCCTGGTGGAAGGAAGCACAACTTGTTAGAACACAGCTTTGGATTACCCAGGTTTCCTGTTGTACAGATGGGGTCTGGTGTCTCTCTGGGCCCCTTGTCATGGATCCAAGCCAAGGCTGTTGCTTGCTGAGCCAGGAATCATACAGGAATTAGTCTTTTTCTTCTTCATTCTAAGTACTAATCAATCTGCAGCAAACTCTGTATCTAATTTCTGAACCAGATGCTGTGAATAACTGCCCTTGAATGTGTTTGCCAATAAAAGGATAAGTTTAAGGCTTTTAATCAATGCTGCTTACACTCAGTATTTAAGGTCAGAGTCTTGTGTGAGACTTATTTTGATCAGGATAATTGTTGGGTTAAAAAAATGAATGGTTTTTTGAAATTATGACACTTGTGGGTGACTGTAGTGAATTAATCTTTGAGAGGATGGAAAATTGTCAATTTCATAAGAGTTCTCTTGCTCTCTAGTCCTTCAGGTCACTTATGGAAAAATATAACTTTAGGAGGAAAGCATTCTTTATTGATGGGATCAAAGATAAATAGACTAATATAAATTTCTAAGGAGTCACTGATGGAGGAATGGGGGGGAGACTGGAAATGAAGCCGAGTATTTTGGATGTGCAGTGAGATCTAGGGCTGGAGCTGTGACTGCTTTTTGTGTATTAGGTTATATGAATTTGTAATTGTGTGTCTCCGGCCTATCTTTCTCAAACAAAATGATGCTTCTTGACCAAAGACTGTGTGTTGCCTAGAGTTTAGAACTATCTGAGGTTTAGATACTGACTCCACTGAATGGCCTAGGGCAAGTTAGTTCACCTCTTGGGCCCTCAATCTTTATAATTATAAAATGGGGATGGTAAGAGTTGCATCACAATTGGAAAAATTCAGTGTGATCCCATAACGTGAGAATGGGAAGAGCAGTGCCTGGTACATAAGTGCTGAATGTGTGTGTGGGGATTCCCTCCATTTCTGTGTAGGGATTACCTTGGCTTGCTGTCACACTTTGTCTGGGGTGCATCTGGATGCATGCAACACGGAAATTTCCCTACGTTGTGCCAATACTCCGTTCCTTTCACCCACCTTCTATCCTTCTGTCTGCCTGTACACCTTTCCCCACCCCTCCATCATGGGGAATAAGACACAGGAAAAAATTCAAAAGGTATGGAGAAGATAAGGAAAAGTAAGTCCCTTTCACATAACTCTTGTTTCTCACCTCTCCTCCCCAGAGGCAGCCTTTACTAGCAATGGACCAAAAAAAATTTTTTTCTAAACAAAATATTTAGGAGATAAAGAACACTGAAAAATCACTCAACAAATGGGCAGGGATAGATCTGCAAGATCCAGAGTGAAAGTTGAGTTTTGCCTGAGCAAACCTCCCATACCTTAGGTGGCCAATTAGGCTATTATTTATCAGCCACTGCCTCACTAATACGATTTTTAAGACAATTTATGAAAGCTCATGGACATTTTTTTATAGTCAATAATAACTGGTCAAGTGATCATTTTTAACCCACCCACTTCAGGAAGGAAGGAAGGTAGGAAAGAAAGAAGAAAGAAAGAAAGAAAGAGAGAAAGAAAGAGGAAGGAAGGAAGGAAGGAAGGAAGGAAGAAGGAAGGAAGGAAGGAAGGAAGAAGGAAGGAAGGAAGGAAGGAAGGAAGGAAGGAAGGAAGGAAGGAAGGAAGGAAGGAGGAAAGAAAGAAAGAAAAGAGAAGCGATAAAGCTTCATGTGTACTTCAAAGTTACTTTGGTTTTTTTGATGATTTTTATTTAACAAAAACTCTCAAAAAAATATGCAATTATTTTTTCTAAACAAAGTATTTTGGCTGGTACCGTATGCTATTATTATCCCTTCTTATTTTCCAGCTCCTTCCCATTTTCTTCATTCCATACCTTTTCCTTCTTATTACAGGGGAACAAGAACAAGTTCTGAAGACATTAAGCACTCAGTTTCCATTTTATTCCACTCCCTAGATTCTGGGTGACCTCTGACAAATGGGGACTTCCTCAAAACTCTGTTCTCCCTAATCTGTAAAACGGAAATAAAACCACCAACCTTTGTGGACTATTCAGTGAGATGATGCTTGTGGAAACACCTGGCTCATAACAGTCAATCAATACATGTTAGCATCACCTCTGCCTCCTCACTTAGGTCAGACCTTCAGTGTGAATACTGAGAACGCAACAGCCTCACACTTCGATCTTCCCAGCTGCCCACACACCCTACCCCACGTCACACGCAGACTAACTGCGATCATTCACTACTGAGTCAGCAAGCCTTATGTGTGAGCCTCATCATAAACAGAATGAGAAAACAAGTGAATGGAGCAAATGCAGTCTACAGGCTACCCAAATGAGGGCTGGTGTCACGATCTGAAATACCTGCAAGGTATTCCCATTCCTCATAATCTCCCCCTCATCCCCAGGTCCTACACTCAGATACCCCTCATCTCCCCTGTTCAACCAGCCCCTTCAAATAATCCGATATGGCCCATTCTTTTCCTGCAGTTCCCCTGCCTCATCCTCTCCTGCCTGCAATGCCAGGGTGGTTTTTAAAACAAATGAGAATGGCACTCAAGAAGCAAAATGAATTCACTTAGCTCTGTGCTCCCTTCTCCCTTGCTGTTATTTATTTTTGTGTATTTCACTAGAAGCAACATTTGTCAACATGGCAGCAGAGAAGCCGCAAGCCAGGGAGAACTGTTTTTGTATAAAACAAATAACTTAAGCAGTACAGGAGCGGTTTTGAATAAAGCTGCCATATGAATGGCCACAAAGTGCAAAATGGTGAACCCTTGCGTTGGCTGTAGCAGCTGCTTCAACACCCAAAGAAACAAATACTTTAGGTGGGGAAGAGCTAAACTGGTTACTTACAGAGAAATTCAGAGAATTTCAATCACATGATCCAGCAGCTGGCAAACGGGCATAGTTCACAACTGAAAAAAAGAGAAGGAAGATGGAGCCTCCAAGAACTAGGGAGAAGGATGGTACAGAAGACAGCAGTGACAACTCAAGGATACAGATTTCTTTTTGAGGTGATGAAAACGTTCTAAAACTGTAGTGATGGCTGCACATATCTGCAAATATACCAAAAGCCAGTGAACTGTATACTTTAAATAGATGGACTGCATTGTATCTGAATTAGATCTCATAAAGCTGGGTGGGGTGGGGTGGGAGAAGGGGAGCCGTTTCCACAGGACTTTGAGTCAGTAAATAAGGAAACACATCCTGAATCGTCCTCACTGATCTTCAGATGCCTAAAATCTACCAACCTCATTAAGTACTGGACCAAGTATAACCGCACATACCATATCATTTAATCCTAACAACCAATTCTTCAGATGGTATCCCCAATTTATGTGGGAATCTGTGGCTCAGAGACATCTAAGGTGAGACTGTTTCTAGTCCCTGGGCCAGAAATTGAGAGTTGATGCTGTGACCTACAGCATAGCTGCGACAAAGCCAGACCCTTAACCCACAGTGCACCTGGCCAGGGATCAAACCCACACCACCACAGATGCAACTGGGGTCTTAACCCGTTCTGCCACAGCAGAACTCCACAGCAGTGATTTTTGTCCAAAAAAACTTGTACTTACCCCTAGACAAATTATTTTATTAAAACCAGACTTGTCAAAGAGCCTTCTGATATAGTACATTTCGCTTTCTTCTAAAAAAATGATACCAAGAGCTTGTTCTTTTTGATGACACAATTTTCTCTAAGAACTTGACTGACTCCACACGCAGTCCACTCCTCAGGGACTCCCAGGACAGTTGGGGCTACCTGTTTGGCCCAAGTGCCATACTTTCATTTTAATAGCTATTGTGCCTCTTTCCACTGCAGTCAATAAGAGTTCCTTATAATTGTCTATGTATCTTCTGTATGTAAATTTTTTCCTTTCCGTCCCTAAGGATCTAGGGCTTCACCAGTTACTGTTAAGACTGAAGTAAAATTCAAGACCTTTATGACAGCCAGGCATCAATCTATGGCTTTTTCAATTTTATAACCAGGTTTTCAAAAGAGGAGGTTGCCATACTGATCCATGGACCACTGGCATATTATGACAATGACAATGATCACTATTATATGTGACTTTTATGCAATAGTTTTAATTTTTGCAAACCACCATGAGACACTAGCTTTTTTAAAAATCACACATGTTGTCTCCCCACACACCTACTTTCCCACCTACTTCATTCCTCTACATAGATGCCTTAGCTAGGAAAGCTTTACTCCTAACAGCATGTGAACCGCCTAAGATAAAAACTCTAAAACCCCAAGCAGAGAGGCTGTTTTTAACATGATCTCTTCCTCCCAAGCTGAGATCTTGATTATTAAGAATCCCGTCTACAAAATTTAAAAACTCTAAGTTCATATTAGGAAAAATGCATTTTTGTAAGGAATTATAAAGAAAAACCCTATAAATACATTCTATTTCAATTGGATTTGGCACTGAAGTCTTTTTAATTAAGAAAGAAAAGAATTAACAATGGTAAACTATCTATACTCTAAATACAGAAGCCCTTTTAAGTCTACACTGCTTTATCTTTTTATTTAGAAAACGTGGCCTAACAAGATCTAGAAAATTAACCGAAATACTAGCTCTCACTTTCTCTCTGTCTTCCATTTGTCTGTCTGTCTCTCTCTGTTCTCTGTCTCTCCCACAGACGTATTAAACAGCAGGACTCAGGTCTGAACCTAAGTGTGTGTGAGAGCCAATCCAGTGCTCTAAGTCAGTACAGACAGTGGTGACTCTCAGACTATGAAGCCAGAGACACCTGAATTTGAAAGCCATCTTTTCTACCTTCTAGTTGTATGATTATGAGTAAGCCATGAGTCCCTGAGTATAAAACAGATTAATACAATTGGCCCTCAGTATCCATGAATGCAAAATTCACAGATAACAAATGGTCAGCTGTACTATGTCATTTGACATAAGGGACTCAGCATCCATGGACTTCAGTATTCCGGGGCCAGGGGCGCGGTGGGGGCGGGGGGGAGCTAGAAACAATTCCCATGGATATCAAGGGATGATAGTACATTGCAGGTCATCCTGAAAACAAAACAAGATCTTGTTTATAATGCCCAGTACAGAGCTCACATGCAGCAAATTATACATTTTGTTTCCAACACATGATTTTATACTTATATACCATATTATAACAGCCAGCCTTGACTGAGAATTTACTCTGTGCAAGGCCCCGTTCTAAATACCTTGTTCAAAGTCACAACACAGTGGCAAGCTTGGGTTCAAACTCAAGCAGTATGGCTCAGAACCAAGGCTTCTATCTATCATTTTGCAAGGCAGAAGTGCAGAAAGTTAACTTTGCAAATAACAGCGTCTCGAGGACTAGAGCAATGGTCCTTGATCTAGCGGCATTGGCATCACCTAGAAACAGAAGGTACAAGGAATGCAAATTCTTGGGCCCCACGCCTAACCTGAATCAGAAACTCTGGAGGTGGGGCCCAGCATTCTATGTTTTAAGAAGTGTATCACAATCACCTGAAAGTCTTGTTAAAATACAGATTGCTTGACACCAGCAATACATATGCTTAGGCTTCTGCCACAGGCAAAGAATCTTGAGGATGCTCAAACACGAAAATGCCAACAATGCCATACAACTCCAGCTTATTTTTGGCCACCAGCCCCTCTGCAGTCAGCTCCTAAGGTACAGACTTGCAATGGCTGAAGTCCGTGTCCCAGCTCTACCATCTGAAGATCTGTGTTTGACCCACAGACTCCAATCTCAGCACAGTAATTAGGATCTATCTCATACTTCCCAGTATATCTCCCCGTCTCACTCAGCAAAAGCCAAAGTCCTCACGGTACCTACAAGGCCCCATACAATTCATGACACTTCCCCACAACTCGGCTACCAACCTCTCCCAGATTCTTCTCCTGTCTCTCTCTCTGCTTCCCGTTCTACTTCCCTCTCTGTTCCAGCCACGACTGCCTCCTTGCTTCTCCTCAAACACAGCAGATACCCACTTGAGACCCTTGTACTTAGCAGTCTCTCTTCCTGGGCTGTCATCCTCCTAAGAAAAATTGCACAACTCACCTTCTTTCCTTGTCAAGTCTACACATAAAGTTCAATTTAGAGAGGCTTTCTCTGACTCCACACTTCCCTCCTACCACGAACTTATTCCCAAACAGTGCATATCATTTCTTTCCATAGAGTGTATCCCCATCATATGTAACAAATATTTACTTGTTTATCTGCTTGTGACTTGTTTCTCCCGTGTAGATGGTAATGTTCATAAGGGCAGACACTGTTTTGTTTGTTGATGTATCATCAAAGCCAAGAGGAAAGCCAGGTACCTGTTAAGCTTCCATAACAATATGTTCAAATGAAAAAATAAATGGTAGAACCCAGTTAATCCCAAATGGCTATCTCAAATAGCCAAATGCCATTTTTTTAAAAAAGATGATGCAGGGTTCCTTTCGTGGCTCAGTAGAAACAAATCTGACTAGCATCCATGAGGACATAGGTTCCATCCCTGGCCTTGCTCAGTGGGATAAGTATCAAGCATTGCTGTGAGCTGTGGTGTAGGACAAAGATGCAGCTCAGATCCTATGTTGCTGTGGTGTCGGCAGGCAGCTGTAGCTCGCTCTGATTCAACCCCCAGGCCTGGGAACTTCCATATGCTGCGGGTGTGGCCCTAAAAAGACACACGCATGCGCGCGCGCACACACACACACACACACACACACACACACACAAAGATGATGCAAGAACAGGGATTGTTTCTGTCTTTTTATTACCAGTAACAAAATTGGACAACAAAACTTCTAAACCCACACAGAATACTCAAAATCCCATTTCTTCGGAAAAAAAGTCCTGTACCATGCAAAGTACAAGATTACTTTTTCTAAGCCCACACAATTACTCCCCACCAAACGTAATTTCTAATTTACAGCTCCAAAATATAATCTATATTGGAATTTGCATAAAACTCAACAGACCTGCAGCAAGATATTAAATTTTAAATTTGCATGCAAGGATGACCAAGTAATATTAGTCGAGCCAAGGAAATCATGTCTGTAAACTTGAGAGCTTGCAGATGTAATGAGAAGAAAAATTGTACACTTCAATGAAAGCCAGTTGATTAAAACGCTCTGATGCAGTTGTAACAGTGCAAGGGAGGCAAAGTGCATTTCATATTTCATAACTTGGGTTCTGATAACACAAGATGAGACTCACTGCCTCAGAACAGGGCAACGGAATATACTGGCTTCTGCTCCATCTGTAAATAGTACCAGGTGACAAAGGTAAATAGCCTAAGAGTTTGAATGGATCTACCTGACCCTACATTCCCTGAAGAGCCCCTTGGATCAAGGAGATAACATAACAAACACTGACTGACAGCAACAGCAATGTGGTAATGTTACTAATCTCATTGGTTGTGCAGCCCAACTTAAGCACTATACATGTGTGCATGTGTGTGTGGGGGGGGTATTGTTTGCTTTTTATTTGTGAAAGTATAAGAGTTTCTCACTTCTAGAATACCAAAAGGCAAAGGTAACTTGCTTAAAGACCTGTTCTGAAACAACTAAAGTGATGACACTACAAAGAGAAGAAGAGATGCTTAAAGACTGGACCTAAGGGGGCTCAGACTCTGCTCTCAAGAAATTCCAAAAGTAGTACAGCACTTTGCAAAGGGTTTGCACAAGAAGAGCATGGCTGCTTAGCAGGTGAACTTTTCTAGCCAGAAAAGGACTGTTTGAACTTTCCCAAGGAGCCTGACTTTTTTTTTTTTTTCTGGGTATACTCACAGCATGTGGAAATTCCCAGCCCAGAGATAGAACCCATGCCACAGTTGAAACCTGCACCACAGCTATGGCAATGCTGGATCCTTAACCCATACGCCACAAGGGAACTTCCTAGTCTGTAGCTGCCTGCCTATGCTGGAGCCACAGAAACGCAGGATCTGAGCTGCATCTGCGACCTACACCACAGCTCACAGCAATGCCAAATCCTTAACCCACTGCATGAGGCCGGCGATAGAACCCGTGTCCACCTCATGGATGCTAGTCGGATTCGTTAGCCACTGAACCAAAACAGGAACTCCCTAGTCTGTTTTTTTAATGGGTATTTTGAGGAATATTTCATCTAAAGAGTCCTGGTGCTTTAGAAGTGTGATGATCAGTGGTCCAATGGAATGGATCCTGAAGAGGAATCAGCAGATGAATAATCCAATGCTAATCCAGGCATGGTGCCTTTCTGGCTATGTGAACTCTAAGCCCTTCATCATCAGTAAGTTCTACTCCTATAAATTTACTCAAGAGAGATGAAAACATATCTATACAAAGAAGTGTACATAAAATGTTCACAGCAGCTTTATTCATAATAGACTCAAACTGGAAACAACCCAAAAGTCCATCCACAGGAGAATGGCTAAACACATTTTAGTACATCCACCCATGGGGTGGCACACAGCAATAAAAAGGACCAGACCACACCAACAACATGGATCAATCTCAAAATAACTACCCTGAGTGAAAGAAGCCAGACATACAAAAGTACGTAACATGTAATTCCATTGATATAAAAACTCAAGGAACTTTAATCTATGGTGACAGGAAGCAGATCAGCAGTTGCCTGGACTCAGGTGTAAGAATGGGAGATTAAATAGGAAAGAGGGGAATTAGGGGTGCAACAGGAATACTTTATATCTTGATTATGGTGGTGATTCAGTTTTAAACTCATAGAACTGTATACTTAAAATGGATGCATTTTGGAGTTCTCTTGTGGTGCAGCAGATTAAGGATCTGGCATTGTCATTGCAGCAGCTGGGGTCACTGCTGCAGCTCGGGTTCAGTCCTTAGCCCAGGGAACTTCTAAATGCCGTGGTAACGACCAAAAAAAATGGATGCATTTTATTGTATGTGAAAATAAAGTTGAAAAGAACATATGTCCTACCTAATCTACGACAATTTTAGTAAGGAACAAATGAGATAAATGATATGTGGAAGCTTCATATGTGTGCACTGAGAATTAAATAGGTAAAGAACAAACCCATAGCAGACATGAATTTTTGAATCCAAAAGCCAATAGTATGGCACTGAAGGTAGACCTAGTTATTAATGATGACAATGACAAGAGCTAAAATACTGGAACTTCTCTGTGCCAGGCATGTAAGACCTTTACATGTATCAAGTCATCTAGCCCTCACAACAATCCTATGAAGAAGGAATTATTATTATTTCCATATTACAGCTGAGGAAACTAGGCACTGAGTGGTTAAGTAATTTTTCAAAGCCACAAGTAAAACTAGAGCATACAATTTCTGGATAAGTGAGAGTCTTACAGGTAGCCAAGTACAAAGCCTAGAAAGCTATTTTCCCACCTAAAGACAAGTGGAAAAAAATGCTGCCTCCAAGCCAGAGCAGCCAGTCTACAGAAGGCCTTCCAGCCAGCAGAGCAGAAAGTCATGCAAAAGACACTCTTTCTTTTTATGGATTTGGGGAACAGGAAATAAAAACAGAAACAAAGGAGAAAAAAGAAAAGTTGATTACACCTATGTAAAAATCGTAAGTATTTCACAGGAAACAAGTAATTAACATAATTAACCACCTACTATGTGAGGCTTTACTAAGAGTTTTAAATGCATTCTCACGTAATTGTCACAGCAAACAGTATTTCCCTAAGAAACAGTTTTATGATAACCACTTTATATGCAAAAAAACAAGTCAGACAGGTAAGATAATGTGCAAAGGGTATTTAAAACTAGCAAATGATAGAACCCATAGCTGAATCAAACTTTATTTTTAAAGCTAATAATGTTGCATATTAAAACCTACTCCCGTCCAAAAATTTTAAGGAAATAATAAGGGGAAAAAAAAGCCATGAAAGTATGACAGTTCTAACTAAACTTAAATTGTGTCAAATTTGTTCCAGTATTTTTCTGAGAATGTAACAGCCACTATTATATAACAAGAAAACATGCCAGGCCTAGTGCTATCATCTTTAGATATAAATTCAGGTAATCTTCACAAGTCTTACAAGGTGGAAAGAAAAAAACAACTTTCCACCTCGAATCATGTACCCAGCCAAAGTCCCTTTCAAAATTTAGGGCAAACTAAAGATATCTGAGATAACCAAAAAAGGGCATTTACTAATAGACACTAGCTAAAAGAAATGAAAGCTACTGTGAACAAAGAAATTGGTAAACATACAGGTAAATCTAAATATCATCTATACAAAGGATAATAACATCTAATTTGTGTGTTTTTAAAAAGGCAAAACGAAAATATTGGACTTAGTTGCAGGGAGAGAGGTGCTTAGACTTAAAGGCTATTCACCTACATTGTCCAAGGGGATAAGGTATAAATTAATTTAGAGTGTACGTGGTTTTATTTCAAGGGGAACAACAAAAAGAATATAATGTATATCTTCATACTGCAGGATGGGGGTGAAATGGAATAATACAAACAAGGGGGGAAATGGTGCTGTCAGGATGTGAATCTAGGATGCCAAGCTCCCAGACCATTTGTAAAACATAACCAGCATACTACACGCAATTAGCTCTCAGGGAATCACACACAAGTCCTTAGGAAACAAGCCTAAGATTACTGCTTGTCATCTTTTCTCAAAACACATGAAGATTAAAGATTCAAGTCCTCAATGGAACAACTTGGTGAGAAATGACCACCATAAGCCATACTGTACCCCTTTCTGGCCTTTGCACAGGAAACTTGTCTAAACAGGCTGGAAAGTCAAAGAAATGGTAATTAGAATAAGAATTTTTATAGTTCCTATTGTGGCAGAGCAGACTAGGAACCATGAGGTTGCAGGTTTGATCTCTGGCCTTGCTCAGTGGGTAGAGGATCCAGCGTTGCCACAAGCTGTGGTGTAGGCTGGCAGCTGCAGCTTCAATTCAACCCCTAGCCTGGGAATTTCCATATGCCACAGGCCTAAAAAAGCCAAAAAAAAAAAAAAAGGAATCTTTTATAGCTAGAACTATCCAAAGCCTATTACTGGTTTTAATTTTGGCTGAAAATTTAAGATCCCTGCACAAAACCCCTCATTTTCTCCCATCAAAGAAACAGCACTAACTTACGCCTGGACTCTGCATTGCTCTCCTATTGAACACACCTTTAGGTATGCCATTGTTAAGAATTTTTAATTATGTTTCACAATTGTGTCTTCTCTTTCAATTGCCTATAATTTCAACTGCAGGGCCTCAGAAGTAGATTAAATAAAGATAAGCTCTTGTCAATCAGAGCTGGCTTCTCTCCCCCCACCTCCCCTGGTTCCTAGTTCCAAATGCTGCCACTCAAGGAAACCCTGCACATCAGCTATCATTCATGCCTATCTAAATGATGCTGGTCAGACTTCATTAGGAACAGTGTCCTGATCAAAAGCTACAACCAATCATGTCCACAAAACACGAAGAAGCAGCTGGTCCTGTCTAGCTGGTGTCTGGCACAATTCCCACTCCTGGAGCACGCAAGCAAGGCCCAGCCACACCTCCCCAGGGCCAAGAAGGCAGCTAGTCATGTCTCTGCTACACTGCAGGTTGCTGTAAACTGCATGTCTTCTGCTGATTTTGCTCCCACCTCACTGTCTCGGTAAAAGTGGTCTCAGAGTTGAAGTCTTCCTAGTCACAGAAACAAGTGGGAGTTCAGCAGTCCTCTCGTTCATTAGCTGATTATGTCACTGAGGGACTGAAATAAAGCTGCCTATTTCTGATCCTCCAAACAGCAGGTTCAACCCTCCCCTAATCACCCCCCCCACACACACACACACAGAGAACACACAACAGACACCATTTTACACATCACCACATCTCTGCAGTCTCTCAGAACATATCACATATGCCATCAAGGAAATACTAAAGAAACAGCATAAATCTGATAGTAAAAGCTTCAAAGATCTAATTCCTTCAACTGAATGCTTATCACCGTTGTTAGTAACAATTGTTTAAATGGAAGAAACAAGGGGTGGAAGGTTTTTTTTTTTTTAATGCAGCCCTTTAAACATTTCAAGAAACAGACAGAAACTGGTTTGGGTAGTTGTTTTGTTTTGAACTTGCAAACTCTCTATCCTCTGGTAGGACTATGCTGTCTGTCCCCAAGGTTTAGTACAGAAAGTCACACACCCCAGCTTCTCCAGGCCAGTCATGCTCTTAAGTCCCAGCTGTGTGCACCCCAATCAGGAACCTGACTGTGTCAATATGCAGGTGTGGAATGACTCAGAGGTGGGCTGTTCATACAGGAAAAGGCAATTGCCTGGGTTCAGAGTGAATCAGAAGTTCAGTTATTAGTAAAAGAAGTGGTTATTTAAATGTATGATTTCATCCTAATTAAAACTAATGGGAGAGAGAATTTGCATTTAGCTGCGTAGTAAATAGCTCTCTGTTATTTCTCTTTTAATATCTGAAGGGTATTAGCAAGATAAGATTATCAGGGCGGTAGGAGAGGAAGCTGAAGTTGGTGGACTGCTGTCCCACTCACCCACATACCTTGCACCATATTGCACCCCCTTTGCCCCCCAGTCCAAGATCATAAGCTTGGTTTTAAACCATATTCTTTTCACTTAGTGGTTTTTAACCTCCACCCATCCAACCCTCAGGCCAGAACCTAATAAAACATTCCATCTTAGAAAGCTTAACAGTCCAGTACACCTAATAAAACCACCCGGGGACACCAGGGAGCATCTTGCATGCACATTAATAACTGCAGGATATCTGATTAGGAGAATGCGAAATAAGAAGCCATTAATAGCAGCCCTCATCTCCCTCCTCCACACTGATTACCAAAAGAACAGCAGCAGCTGAATCACAGCTAAATCCTATTCACAAGAGACCTGGGGCAACAAAGGGAAAAAACCGTTAGAGTAGTGCTTCTCAAGGGAAGCTGCTCTAAGTCATTTTGATTCTAGCGTCAATCACGCTTTCCACAAACCAACAAGCATGTATAACACAAGCAAAGACTAGATTCCTTCCCTCCCTCCATGGGTTCAGCACAGTGTACCCAGCATACTTAATTGCCCTGCCAACCAAACTGCTACTTGCAAAGCACCCAGAGGAACTCCTAGGTCCAGAGAGAGACGTGCTAGGCTTAAACACTTACTCTCAGAGCACAAGCAACATCAGCCAGGAGATGGAATCGCTGGCCTCAGGGCAGTCTACTTTTGCACTCTCAGAAGAGTAGACTAATCATGTGACTTTGAACAAACGTTTTTTACTCTCTCTGTGCCTCAGTTTATTCATCTGTAGCATACCTGTCCCTTGGGGTTATTGTGGGACTTAAAAGAATTAAATCACATCGAGCACTAGGAACAGCACCTAAAGCGTTTTGTGCATGTGCGTTCGTGCACACACTCTCTCCCTCTTCTTCCTTTCTTTCTCCCCTCTTTCCATAATAGAGGAGAGGGTAGGGGAAGGAAGGAGAAAGGGGCAAAAAAGGGGACGTGAAGAAGATTAGAAAGGAGAAAAAAAACCCAAAAAACTGAATCTAAGTATGGTGGCTTAAATATACAGATAAGGAACCCAAGAGCTAATCCCCCACTCCTCCCCCCTGCGCAGAAATGTACCCCACCCCAAATCTGTAAGTCTCTCCCTTTCAAAAGCACAGTTTTCCCCTCCTGGCTGAGCAACAGAGAGGCCAGAATTCCCCTTTGCTGCAAAGAATCTTAGCAAAAAAAGAAAAATCATTAAAGACTTTCCATAAACCCAGTATTTTGAGACTGGTGAGAGATCTGCGGATTCCCAAACTTTCTGCAAGTCGAAATAAATTTGCTGGTAGAGAGCCAATGTTTCCAATTTGAGTTGGCAGAATCTACCTAGTTAGATTGTTTTCTCAATGTAATTAGCAATGCACTGTCAATGAGCAGTTTAGCTATTGACAATACCTGTTGCAATTTAATTTTAAATGTCAATGACTTGTTTGGGTTCACTCTAACGGGGCTTTGATACGTGACAAACAAGCATCCTAGAACAGGATGAATGATGAAAACGAGGGTGAAGGAAATCAATAGGTGCAGTGTAAGGAGCTGCCTTTCAAATCCCGCCCCCCACCCCAGCAACTGCCTGGAGCAGGGCTGGCTCCTTCTCCCAGGAGAAGACTGGGGAGTCAGAGAATGTGTCACTGTCACCACCTTCTCAGCTGGAGCCCACTGTTCCTAAAGGGACATGGTTATGAGGAGCTGGCCTGTGTTAGGAGACAGGAGACCCTGAACAAGTGATTTAACCTCTCTCTGCCTTAATTTCTTCATCTATCAAAGTAGGATGATTGTGAGGACTCCATAAACAAACATAATACAGAAGTACTTAGCACAGAGCCTGGTAACTTGGTAACAGCTCAACAAATGTTGGCCTCATTATTATTCAACCAAGTTAAAGAGTTGTTACAAAAAAGAAAAAAACTCACACATCATAGCAGGGTGTCACAAATTTATGTGACCTGGAACGTGACATAAGGTCTGAGGAAAGTTGGCTCAGGCCACAGAAAAACTGAGGAGGGGTGGCATCATGGCACAGTAGGAAGAACAGCCCTTCTCTTGGGCACATCTGCTCTCAGTACCAGTTAGAGCTCAGCATGGATCGTGCCTGGTGCTGCCAGAACCTGAGGTTTTCTGAGAGCAACTCCAAATCTGGGTCTTACACGAAATTTCCTAATCTTTAAATGGTGGCAACCATCACCAAAATCTTTTAAACACCAGATAGGCCAAATGAACCATGCCCTGTGGCTGGAACAGGCTCATGGACTGTAACTGTGAGGATCTCTCCACAGAACCTTCCTGGAAAAATCCATCCAAAGTTTTTACTCATTTCCAACATAAGGAAAACCTGACCAGAGACCAAGCCACAGAGAGACCCACACAAAGTCTGGAGTGTTCTCTAAATCACAGGACGAGAAGTGGCTGGGCCTGCAGTAGGTGCTTCCTTGCAGACTTACGGTCTGTTCACTAAGAAGGGAAGTGGAGGATTTATGAGCTGCAAAGGTGATGCAAAATGCTAATCAGTTCTAAGCTGACACTGGGTAGCGCAAGCAAATTTACATCTTCTCTAAAATAATTCAACTGCTTTTCATGCATAATAGCGGGCAAGGATAAAGATGAAGTGATAACACTTCAGAGGCTTCACAAAATATCCCAATTAATCTAGGCCATAAACCTACAACAAATCCTCAGTTCTCTCTGAGAACAAGAACATACCACAGCAACTGAAAATCACAGGAAATATCCAAGTCAAATCATCAGCCAAGAGGTTTCCCAATTCATGTGCCCAGGGAATTTCACCCTCTCTCTGACACAACTTCAGTTTACCACAATATCCTTGGTCTTCTTATTCCCCTTTGCCAAACACAGACTGGGATGGAGAAGATGAGAGCCATGGAGTAAGGATGGATAGCCGGTGGTAAGAAAAGGCTATCCTAGACAAACGGGTGGTTTGTCTAGGATCCCTAGACAAACGGGTGGTTTGTCTAGGATCCCTAGACAAATGGGTGGTTAAATGAGAACTCTCCAGGACAACAGGGGGTGAGGGTGGGGGGTTTGCAATGTACCACTTAGATAACTTTCACCTTCTTCAACAAATACTGAGCACTTGCGAATGCCAGGTGCTGTTCTAAGTGCTGGAAATGTGGCACCAGAGAAAAAACAAAGTCCCCGCACTCACAGGGCTTCCATCCTTGGGTGATTCATGCTGAGATCTGAGACTTCATCTTCGAAGCAGATACCATAGACTTTCTAGGTCAGAAAGGATCTTAGAAATCTTCTCATGCAGCACTGAATGTGACATGCAAATTTCCTCCAGAGCTTTCATTCAAGCAACATTTCACTAGGCCTGCCCTCTTAGCTGCACTCCTACACAATCTTATCTACAGCACTGAACCTTATGGAGCTCACAAATGCCAGCGGTGGGGCAGGGTGGGAGTGGCGATGGTGGTGGGGGGACGTGTAAACTGTGCAGCCACCTCCACTGAGGAGAACTCACCATACTGCAAGCAGCCCCAAGCTTCTACTGAAGAGTCCTACTAGCTTTGGGGAGAAGAGAGGCTTAACTTTCTCCTGCCCTTCAGCTGGCTTCCACTTGAGCACCTCTTACTAACTGTTAGTCAAAGTCAGATTTCATCAGGAGAAAATAATACCTCCCCCAAACCATAAATAATTAGAAGGTAAAGCAATGTCTCATGAAGGGTGCAGGTCTACTAGTTTTCTCCATGATACATATTTTTTGTGTTCAGCATCAGCTTCTTAGTCCCAAGTCTGCTGGGGGCCGGGGGGGGAGAGACAACCACCCAAAGTGTGATCCCTTCTCCTTAAGATAAATCTGCTAGTGTCTGAAGAGAACACCTGGGTTACTTCCCTTTGCCTTCAGGCCTAACGCGCTAGTTTCATCATTCACAAGGACATATTTGGGGTTCTTACCCATTTGGATGTCTCTTTATTGTTTGCCCTTACTACTGATACAAAAAACTATGTATGGAAGTGTCTGTTTGGGCAGTGATATTGTCCTCTAAAAAAAGTTTTTGCAGGAGTTTCCCTGTGGCACATGAGGTTAAGTATCCAGTACTATCATCGCAGCATTCCAGGTCACTGCTGTGGTGCACGTTCAATCCCTGTCCCAGGAACTTCCATATGCCACAGGTGCAGCCACAAAAAAAAAAAGGCTTCTGAAAAACATTCTAAGACATCCCCTCACAAAATCGTCGACCTGACAAAGAACAGGAAAAAGTATATCCCACAAATTGTCCATGGAGACTTGGAGCTTGGAGGGGACAAAATGGAGTTGTCTGAATATCAAATGTGCCTGATCACAGGAATCAGATTTCCAGGTCTGATCCCAGACCTGTTGAAGACACGTGAAAATTAATTGAAATTTAATCCCTGGGGGAGATGCCTAGAAGTCTGTATTGTTAATATATTCAGTGTGTGGTTCTTATTTACTGCATATTTTATTATAAAAATATCTACAAAATCAAGAGATTAAAACAGAGAAATAATACTCTTAACACTTGTAGCTTTAATAAAATAAAAGGAAGGATTTTATGACTTGCTCCCTCTCATATGATTACAATATATGGGTTTCCGCTTCTCATCCGTAAACCTGTCACCAGTTCCCTCTGCCCCAAGCCCCACTGATAATCAAAGTAGAATCTGGTTAATACAGCACATTGGAGACTCCTCCGTAGGAAGTGGGGAAGAAAAATCAGTGTGTCAGAGACTCTC
The DNA here is from genome assembly GCA_004024745.2 of Catagonus wagneri. Lineage (NCBI taxonomy): Eukaryota > Metazoa > Chordata > Mammalia > Artiodactyla > Tayassuidae > Catagonus > Catagonus wagneri. The sequence continues at coordinate 3,978,130 of PVHT021183583.1, forward strand.
AACTGAGAAGACCTCAATTTATACAAAAATCTTTTCAGATCCCTTATAATCTCACTGACCATCTGTAGCACAGAAATGAATCCTGGAATTAGCAGTATTAAGTGGTTACACGGCAGCAGATACTCTGGAGACTTAAAAAGAAGAAGAATTTTTCTATCTCTACTTGAAGAAGTTAGTTAAGATTCTGTAGTAACCTTTATCTCTGTAACAATTTTAGCCTTAAATTCTAGTTTGTCTGGTTGCTATCAATAAAGTTACTGCACCTGTTTAAAAAAAAAAAAAAAAAAAAAGAAGCTACCATTACAGGGAACCTCCCCCCCCCAATATGTAAGTACTTAGATATCAGAGGACCAAATATATAATTTTTTTAAAAAAATCAAAATATCTAGCTTGGTCACAATGATATATATATAACCCAGATTTCTCCAGCCATGATCTGTAATAGTATTCCCATTACCTAGCCTTTCATCATACCCTCATCCAAAACAATTCAAACTCTCCACAGAGAAAACAGAACTCTTATTTACCTTGAAGCAGATATTTTTAAAAGTCCCCAAGCATCAGAAGAGGCTTTTTCCCCTTATTTAAGACATTAAAAAAAAAAAAAACTGAAGAGGAACAGAGAATTATTACCGGCACTTGAATCTACAACATCAGAAAAATGGCAGCCCTTCAAACTCCACACGTGGAAGAGCTCTTCATTTTAAGCTGAAAATGGGAAATTAATTTTCAAGTCTCTTGTCTAAGAGACAGCTTTTAAAAAGGTATTAACCTACATTTGGAGATTAATGCAAACACAGCCATCTTGTTTTAGTGGGTACAATCCAACTTTTATTAAGACAAAGACGGATTCAGAGTAATTAAGAGCTTGTCCAATATCCAGAATTTTATGACTCTAAATATTAGCAAAGCTGGCATTCTTACCAGCTTCGCCTCAGAGCTATTGCATTATAAATCCTTGGTAGTAATGAAACACCAGCTAAAAAGAGCCTGAATAAGTCTCATTTAAAAACCAGCCTTCCTGTGGAGAACTACCCTGACTTTAATATAATGTACAGCCCCTCTCAGAACATTAATACTACTGGGGGAAAAAAGTGAGTGGTTTGGGATTTGCTACTAAGGAACCCCAAAGAAGATAAACAAACCACAGGAAGTGTGTTTTAACAATGCTGAATGTTGAGAGACTCCCTGGTGCCAAAGTCTAGGAACATTCTGCTAATGGGGGGGGGGGGGACAATACGCCCCCACTGGGGATGCTGATGTCTTGTTATCTGCGTAGCCTCCTCCCTAACACTGCTGCTTACACAATGTGTAGCTAAGTCATGAATACTGTTGTTTTTTTTAAGTTTCATTAACTTTTAAAAAGTTAACATCTCATTTTTTAAAAAATACACCAATGAGGTGCTCTCTTCTGCTGCTTAAATTTTTTTTAATGGTGTCAGGCTATATGTAGCCTTGACTTCTCCTTTCTCAGGAAAGGTTTCACTAGAGTCACCACATTCAAACAGCTCTCTACCAACTGCACTGAGGGGACACTCATGGAATATTACCAACATATTTAAAACTGGTCATTACTTTTTCAGACTTCATAAAAATCAAAGACTCTTGGATATTAAGTTCCTAATGCAAATGATCTCCTGCACTTAAAAGGCCACCAAAGAGGGAATCACCTAGGGACTACACTACAGCTTAATAAAAAGTTTCCTGTCTTCTCTTTCAGCAAATTTGTCACCCCGCTAAGGTTCCTGTGCCCTAGCCTCCAACAGTGATTACCTAAAAGTAGCCCGTCATCTCTACCATGAGAGAAGTGACATGGACCCTGTGCACCTCACCTGAGTCAAAGGCAACTCCCCACATCCCAAGAGTATAAAAAGGACTTGATGGAACAGACTAGATGAAAACACGTCCTGCACTCCGTAAATAGCAAAAACCAAGCTGCTAAGGAGAACTGGCTCTGTTCTTCTCAGAGACATCCTTAAGTGGAAACTAAACCCCAATTTATATTCAAGGAAATAACACACTTCACCTTTCTCTGTCTACTAAGCACTTCCCTTCTACATAAAAAACAACATCCTCTTCCTTACACAAATCTTAAGAAAAGCTGTGCCAGGAAAAATACATTTAAATTGAGGCATCATGCTTTCTTGGACTATTTAATGATATTATCAGAAAATAATAATTTGTCTCTTAGGAGATTAACAAAGGTACCATTTCCCAAAATGAACAAAGAGATTTTTTAATTAAACACTTTTGCTATTTTTCTCTATAACGTGACTTTATTTTTTTATTCAAGAAAGAAATGGATACCTAGTGTTTGGGCCTTATCTAGTGAAACTGACCACAGCCAACATTTCAGCATCATTTCTGAATATCAACTTGGAAAAATATACATATAAACCAAGAACACATGGGATGCATAGAAATACTCTCTGGCCAACGAGGAGAAGAAATTCCATAGGAAACAAGGCTGATCCAGGCAAGAGTCTTCACAGAGCCAGCATTCCAGTGTAGTCTCTTCATACGCATCCCTCCAGACTGACCACACAGACCTCATACTCCAAAATCTGCATTTACTCATTATAGATTGAGTTTACTCTCAAGGTAGGGTTACATCACTGAACCTGCTCTGAGCACCCATGTGTACCCATCTTAACAACAGCAAAAAGCAAACACTCCAAAGGCAAGGTACCAGGATATTAATGAACTACCATAGCATCCTGCATGGCGACCAGACCCTAAAGAAAAACCTCCCTCACCCCGTTTTTTTTTTGGCTGCACCCAAGGTATGCAGAAGTTCCTTGGCTGCACCCAAGGTATATCAGGGGTCAAACTCGCGCCACAGCAGTGACCACACCGTATCTTTAACCTTCTGAGCACCAGGGAACTCCACAATTTTCAGTCTTGAAACAAACATATCTTGATACTAAAGTTAAGAATTGGGTCCACAGTCCTCCTCCCATCAGCCTCCAACCCGAGTGAACATATACTTTCTAAGCACCAACTACTGAGCTAAGCACAGTGAGGTATGGGAGAAAATTTTGTAATTTCCTATGCAAAGCCCTTCTTGAAACATCATGTAACCTTCACAAGAAATCAGTTACCTGTCTTATAGATAAGAATGAGTAAAGGAAGGGTCCTAGCAAGGCAGAGAATGACTTGCCTAAGGTCACTTAAATAATAATTTGCAGCACCATAGCTCTACTCCTGATAGGTCCAGACCCTGTGTCCCTGTGCTGTGTAGAGAGAGGAAAACCCAGCTGAATAAGACACAACCTTTGTACTCAAAGGATTTTAGAGTTTAATTTAGATAAAGAGACAACTGGCACGAAGGTATATGACAAATGCCAACTGAGTGTACACAGCTATACAGATAAAAGGAAATCTCTTAAGGAAAGGAAATGAATAAAAAGTTCAAGGAACATTTAAAAATCCACCCTGTACAAAGTACCCAGATTCACGAGAAAGAGCAGGTTAAAGAGCTCTATAGGTCAATAGTGTTACATAAATGTTAGCTGTTAAAAAAAGTAATAATACCAGTTATAACTTACTTGGCATTTGCTATAGCTCAAGCACCATGTTGAGCGTTTCACATACATTTGCTCTCTCTCTTTTTTTTCTTTCTCTTTTTTGGCTGATCCATGGCATATGGAGTTCCTGGGCCAGGGATCAGATCTGAGCCACAGTTGGGATTTAACACCACAGCTGTGGCAGTGCCGGATCCTTTAACACATTGTGCCTGGCCGGGGACCAAATCTGCTTCCTGATGCTGCAGAGATGCCGCCAGTCCTGTTGCACCACAGCAGGGACTCCACATTTTCTTATTTAATTAAATGACCCATTGATGTTATCCCCATTTTTTAACTGAGTAAACTGGGGATAGAGAAGTTAAATTACCCCACAGTCACCTAAGTAAGTGGTATAGCTGGGTGAAACAAGTCATTCTGTCAAAGCCCGTATTTATAAACCACCACCTCCAGCGTCTCTATTTCCTGAAGTCATTTTTGTTGTATAGTCCCCAAAGTCCTCAGTAGGTACTCAGATCTGGCGCACATATTGTGTATATCTGATGGGCATCCTCAACTTTGTACATTTTTCTAAACCCTGATCCCTAATGTCCACAGTTAACAGGGCCATGGTTAGTTTCAAAAAAAAAAAAAAAGTCCGAGAAAGGACGGTATACACATATTAAACAAAGGTTACAGCTATTTGGTATTTGAAACACTACTGAGATTCTTAACAGTGTTTAAGAGAAGTCTTAAATGCGTTAAAAAAAATCCTCTGTACATTTGTTATTCTCATCCCAGCTTTATAGATGAGTAAACACAGACTTGTAGACATTACCAGAATCTGAGATAGGAACTGTTTCTATTCCTCTCCCAAGACCAGCGAATAACACAAGCTCCTGATTTTTTTTTTAACTTTTTTATTTTACACTTCAGTGTGTATTCCCAACCCTAACCCCCCCCCTTTTTTTCTTTTTTAGCTGCACTCACAGCATATGGAAGTTCCCAGACCAGGGATCAAATCCAAGCTGTAGCTACAACCTACGCCACAACTGCAGCAACTCCAGATCCTTAACCCACTGCACTAGACTGGGAATCAAACCCATGCCACCACAGAGACAATACCGGATCCCTAACCCACAAGATCCTGATTCAGCTCGACCTTCCTCACCTCACCACAGGTAAGAAGAGGGTAAATGAATCCACAGGATGTCAGATGGATCCATGAAACTCCTTTTATTAAACCATAAGAAATGCTAGGGGTTAAAAAAATTGGTGTTAGACCTTTGAAAAGATGACAAATTTGTTTATCTTAAGGTAACAAAAGTAAAATCAGAAAAAAATTCAACAACATAAATTCCTTTATAATTAAAAACTATAATAAAAAGGAACAAACCATAAAAAGTATTCGTGACAAATACTATAAAGGGTTAGTGTGTGTGTGTGTGTGTGTGTGTGTGTGTAAACATAACAAGTTCACACCAGTTAAGAAAAAACATAAATGGGGCTCAAACTAGTACACGAAAATAAAGAGAAGGTACAACTTTTCAGGGATATAGTTATAAAAAAAAATCCAGCAGCTTTTTATCTCTAAAAATGTAAATAACGATCTTTTTGAGGCAAGTACACTTTATATTGCTAATGACAATATACAGTGTAAAAGTAATATATAGTGTAAAGACAAGTATACACTGAAAAACTCTTCAAGTATACACTCTTATTATTCTACAACAGAGAATCTGTCAAAGAAATTAAGGAGGGAAGATCTTACAGAGTACAAATTAGTCTTTGTGGTACAACAGCACAAAATTTAAAATACCCAACATTAGAAGAACACAGATTATAGCACAATTTGATGTACTACTGTGTGGCCATGAAATTATTAAGATAATATAGCAACACAAGAAATGACTTTTTTAATATTAAACAAGTAGAAAATCATTTGCTAGGATTACACCACCTTTGTCTTTAGGCCTTGGGGGAGGAGGAAGGCAGAGTAGGGGAAGATTTCTTTAAAAGGAGTCTCTGAATGTCTATTTCTCTTTACAAAAACATTGATAAAAGAAATAATATATGTGTGTGTTGTTAAATATAACGGTAATTCAAGAAAGGAAAGCGGATCTCCTCCCACCCTCTGCCCACCTGTTTCCCTGCCTTGAAGAGAACACATACATACACATTTATAAAGGAGTTAACATATACTAATATCAAAGCTCTTTCTTGCTTAAAATGCCTCATCCCTCAGAGAAAGGAGGTTTGGAGATGGACATGGCGTAGATGAATTTTACTAGAAACAAGAAAATAATACAACCAACATGTCACACACATACAAATAAAAATACATCATCAATATTTGCTTTCTGTGTGCACTGTAAAATCTAGCTCACTAAAGGATTTTCCATGCCGTTTCCACCAGGAAAACACTCAAACATCCAATGTTCATCTGAAATTTTTAACACCCCATAGCAGGTAGATACTGGCTATTTTCTAGAGAAGATTTTCCATAACACTGAGCAGAAAGTTGAGATTAAAGCTCTGCCAGCTCTGACTGAAATTAAATTCTCTACAGCTGTTTAGGGAACTTGTATCTCAGAAAGAGGGACTCAGCTGACTAGTTACAACCTCTCCCTCCAAGAAGGAAAATGGGTCTTTAAAAAAAAAAAAAAAGAGTTCCTTTCATGGCTCATTGGTTAATAAACCCAACTAGGATCCATGAGGACATGGGTTCAATCCCTGGCCTCGCTCAGTGGGTTAAGGATCTGGTGTTGCCATGAGCTGTGGTGTAGGTTGCAGATGCGGTTTGGATCCTGGGTTGCTGTGGCTGTGGTGTAGGCCAGAGGCTACAGCTTCAATTGGACCCCTAGCCTGGGAACTTCCATATGCTTCAAGTGCAGCCATAAAAAGCAAAAAAAAAAAAAAAAGCCAGAAGCAAACACCTACCAGTCCACCTAGCCTGTATGTTCCCAAAGAACAGTTTTATTTTGATTCCAATTTTTTGTCCTTTTTTTTTCTTTAAAGCCTTTTAGGGAGGCAGCACTTCAGACAGAACTACCTACCCATGGGAAGAATGGATGAATCAATGTTTGCATAAAGACATTAAAATCTTAAAACAAAGAAAACCGTCAAGAAAACTCCACAGGATCATTTTAGAAGGTGCCTACCTCAGTTCATTGTTATGAAGATTTCACAACATTTCCCTAATCCAGGGGAAAGCTCTTCAGTAAAAAGCATGTGTTTACTTGCTTTACCAACCAAGAGTGTCCCTGAGCTTTCAAGCCTCTGGTGTGGGGCTCTATTTGTGACTGGCTAAGGGTGAGGATTATCCTGAGCAAATGAACGGTAGCTGCTTCAGCAAGAGGGCTGCATGTGCCCCAGGAGAGAACTTGCCTAAACCGCATAGCTTCTCACTCCCCTTCCATCACTCCCATTCAGCTCGCCCTCCTTCCATAAACACTGACAATCTCTTCCATCTGGGGATCCAACTTCAACTCCTACATACACACTGCATCCCAGTAATCTATGACTGAATTTCTTTTTTAAGGTACCACACTAAAAGAGATCAAGATCGGTACTCAACCTCTGCGGCACTTGGAATAAGCTACTGGATTTAACAAATACTTGGGGTCAACCTCCAAAAGCTTCTGATTTAACTGACGTGGAGTATGGCTTGGATATAACAGGATTTTATAAGGCAACCCGTGTGTGTGTGTGTGTGTGTGTGTGTGTGTGTGTGTGCGCGCGCGCGCGTGTGTGTGTGCGTGTGTGTGTGTGTGTTTTCAGAATGTGACAATTTGATTCTAAAATTCTATATGAAAAGCTAAGAACTCTGCATAGTCAAAACAATTCTAAAAAAGAACAAAGTAGGAGAATTCACACTGTTGCATTTCAATACTTACTATAAAGCTTGAGAAATCAAGATAGTGTGGCATTGGGAGAAGGATAGACAAATATATCAATGGAGCAGAACAGAGCCTAGAAATAGACATAAGCGCAAATAGACTTAAAAGGGCAATTGATTTTCAACAAAGGCACTAAGGATATTCAATGGTGAAAAGAAAGTGTTTCCAATGAATAATGCTAGAAGAACTAGATAAACATTAGGGAAAGAATGAACCTTTACTCTTATCTCACACCACACACAAAAAATATGAGATGGAACATAAACCAAAATGTCAATGTATATAAATGTAAAGAAGAAAGCAGGGAGAATATTTCTGTAACCTGGCTAGGTAAACATTTCTTAGGGCACAAAACATAGAAGGGAAAAATAAGACTAAAACCTTCTAAATTTAAAAATTCTGCTCAACAAAAGACATCCTGAAGAAACTGAAAAGACAAGGTACTGACTGAGAGAAGTACTCATATTACATATATCTGATAAGGGCCTTGTACCAGAATACACAAAGAACTCATAAATCAATAACAAAAAGACAATCAAATTTAAAAATGGTCAAAAGAATTGAACATCTCACAAAAGAAGACAGTGTTCAACACCATTAGTCATCAGGAAAATGCAAATTCAAATCACAATGAGATTATCATTTTATACCCACTAGAATAGCTAGAATTAAAAAGACTAACCAAGATTCCTCAGAAAACTAAAAATAGAATTACCATTTGATCCAGCAATCCCACTCCTGGGCATCTATCCAGAGAAAATTATCACTCGAAAAGACACATGTACTCCAATGTTCATTGCAGCACTCTATACAATAGCCAAGACATGGAAACAACCTAAATGTCCATCGACAGAGGAGTGGATAAAGAAGATGTGATACATAGACACAATGGAATATTACTCAGCCATTAAAAGGAAAGAAATAATGGCATTTGCAGCAACATGGATGGACCTAGAAATAATCATGCTAAGCGAAGTCAGTCAGACAATGAGACACCAACATCAAATGCTATCACTTACATGTGGAATCTAAAAAAAGGACACAATGAACTTCCTTGCAGAACAGACACTGACTCACAGACTCTGAAAAACATGATTTCCAAATGAGACAAGTTGGGGGGTGGGAGGATGCACTGAGGGTTTGGGATGAAAATACTATAAAAATTTGGTTGTGATGATTGTTGTACACCTATAAATGTAATAAAATTCATTAAGTAAAAAAAATCCCTTGTCAGTCGATTCATTTGCAAATATGTTCTCTTATTCTGTAGGTTGTCTTTTCATTTTGTTTAGGGTTTCTTTTGCTGTGCAGAAACTTTTAAATTTAAGTCCCATTGTTTATTTTTGGTTTTATTGTCATTACTCTAAGAGGTGGATCTGAGAAGATGTTGCTGCTGTTTATGTCAGAGTGTTTGACCTATGTTTTCCTCTTAAGAGTTTTATAGTATCTGGTCTTATATCTAGGTCTTTAATCCATTTTGAGTTTATTTTTGTGTATGGTGTTAGGAAGTGTTATAATTTCATTCTTTTACATGTGGCTGTCCAGTTTTCCCAGCACCACTTATTGAACAGGCTGTCTTTTCTCCATTGCATATTCATGTAACACTCTGCATGCTGCATCTTGCTGTCCAAATTCTGCATGTACACATATGCTAACAGGATACTGATTAAATGACCTGATCCTGGTACTTCCATATCACTGCACACATCATCTTCAGGAAATACTGAAATTTGGGAGAGCAAGCAACTATTTCCAGCATCTAACTCCCCAGGCACATCTTCCCCTGGAGTTTGAGCAGAGAGCCTTCAAAGAGCCTGAACTCTGCCTCTCACTTGACAACTGCCCCTAAGACAAACCCAGGCTTCCAGGAACACTGTACTTACTCCTTTTGGGACCCAAAAGGAGGCGGGTACCTCCTCATGCTAGTCTCTCTCCCTGGAATGTCAGCCCTGCCCATCTACATGGCATACTCTCTTCTGGGCTTTGAAACATTATTATCATGTTGCCTCCTCCATGAAGGTTTCTCTGACCTGTGTTCCAAGCTGCAAATGTCCCTCCCCTCTTCCATCTTCTCGGAGTACTTACAGAGTATCTCTAGCACATGTGGTAGGCAATCGGCTGGAAATAACAGCATGCCTGTCACATTCTTACAGTCATCTATTTGCAAGATAATTATGTTTACTTTTCAAACTTTTGTACCTCACTCAGGTGGACCCTGTGAGAGCTGCACAGACCAGCTCTTATTTAACGGTGATAAATTCTGGTATTCAGCAAGTGTTTGACATATTTCTATTGATTTTACAAATAAATTAATACTTATACTGCTTTTCTTCAAAAGTAAAGTCAGCTGGGATAGAGGACAAAACAAAAACAAACCCCAGAAGTGACTACAAATGAGCGTATTTTAAGTCTGTGATGAAGATCTACTTGGGTATTATAGGAACTCTTCAGACCTAACCTAACAAATTCTTTTCAGAATATTAAAGTTTAATACCAATACTTCAGTTCTTTAATCTTAAAAAAAAAAAATTCTACTCCTGATGACATTTTTTCTAATACTATTTCTATTTGCTAATGTTATAAAGGCCCAGGGCAGTTGCTCGACACTTGGATATCTGAACTAAAACAATTTTTTTTTTCGTTTTTGGCCACCCCAAGGCATATGTAGGTCCCAGGTCAGAGGTCAGATCCAAGTTGCAGTTGTAACCTACACTGCAACTGCAGAAACACAGGATGCTTAACCCACTGTGCCGGACCAGGGATTGAACCTGTGTCCAGAAGTGCCACCAATCCCATTGTGCCACAGCAGGAACTCCATTAACTATAACAAGTCATTAATGAAAACAATGCTACACATCAGGCATGCACAACGTATGTCCTCTCTGGACGTGCACCCTAAGAGCTGCTTCTCTTCAATCACGTCCTTCATCCAGTTATTATTCCACATTTCTCACATCCATAGACAGTTGACAATAACAATCCCCGTTCTAGATCATAATTTGAAATTCTTTGCAGAGAGGGGAAAAAATTACCACTGGGGGATTTTTGTGGTTATTAATATTTATCCCTAAGCAGTAATGTTCAATCAAGTCTTTTTCATTCAGCTCAGCAAAACAAACCAGAAAGCTAACCAATTCTGTAACCTTGAATCCTGATGCTACAATTTTTGCTTTCTGTGCCTTTAAAAGTGCAATGTTTTCATTTCCTCGCAAAAGTGCTGATCCAGAGAGCATAAGACAACAGCAGTCCTGTGGATATCATTTGTAGAGGAAAAAAGGAAACTTGAGAGATTAAAGAGACAACTTCCTCAAAGTCCAATGATGAAACACTTCACAGTCTTTTGAACAGGAACATCTTTGAAATAACCAAAAAACAAAACTAAAGATGTGCGCAGGCCAAGGTCTACAGCAGGTTATTCTAGGATATGTCTGCCTCTCAGAGTTCTTGAAAGCCAATGAAATGGTGAGATCACGGAGTCCAGGGTAGAAATGGAGTCAAGACACCACCTAGTCATTTTACAGACCAAGAAACCAATGGTCAGAAAGGAAACATGACTCACCCGTGGGGACATGACATACAACATAGGTGGCAGGTCAGAGATGACATCCAAGGTGGTCTGACTCCTGGTTGAATGATTCTTTTCTCCATCTTTACCAAGACCCCTCACTGACACTCAAGCATTCCCTGGAGACAGCCTCTGGCTTGCTAGGCTCCACACAAGCCACGGTGCCTCTGTTGTTTACTCCTGAGCCCCACCTGTCCAGCCCCTACCACTGGGCTGCAGACGTCCATCCTCCTTCCGCAGGATCCCCAGATACTGCAGGATGCTTGGCTTGACTTCTCCTGTAGCTGACTGTGGAAGAAGACTGCAACTACTCAGCCATCTCACTAAAATACCATTAGGGTGTGATGAGCTGTTTTGTATACAAGGCCAGGGGACTGGGGTGTGAAGCTCTACAGCCCATCCCTGACCCCCTAAATCATTTCTAGCACTCTGTACCAAGTCACTTTCTGACACAGCAAGCAGAAAAGGCTTGGCTTTGGCAGGTTTTCTTGCAAGGCCTTAAAAATACCAATGACTTATGAGGAAGCCAGGAATAACATCAACTAACCTTTAAAGAGCATGTATTGTGTGCTGGTCCTTGAACTAAGTGATTTACATGTATTTATTCATGCATTTCTGGCAACTACCCTATGAACAGATACTATTACTATTTCTCATTTTACAGGAAAGTAAGTACCTTTCCCATGGTCACATAACGAACAAGTAGTAAAGCTGGAATTGGGACCTCAGTAGTCAGACTCAGGAACTGCCCTTAAATTAGACAACTAAGCTATTCTGTCCTTTGCCCAAGTTAAAACTCTACAGAATGCCTTATGTCAAAGCAATCCTTATGAAACATTTCTTTCCTTCCCCCCTTCTCCAAGTGAGGAAAGCATTCTAAAAGGTAAGGTTTCCCAACTTTCCCAAAAAATCTCAAGAGAATGATGCAGTGTATATAACAGTCCACATCCACAGAAGACCACAATTCAGTGACTCCAAATGACCAAGGCTCAAGTGGGACCGGGTCGGGGCGGGGGTTGTCTCTGTAGGAGCTGCTGTGAATGATGAAGGCAGTAAAAACCAGGATAAAGTGTCCAACCAGCTGGTACACAGCCCTTTGGAACAAGAACTGCTGTGACCTGCAGGAGCACATCCAACACCATCAAGTCCTGCCTTTTGCTTCTGCAATGCTCTGCAGCAGCTCTCACCAACTGCTGACACAGAGCATGTTGTGACACAGAGCATACAAGCAGCAAAAAGTCACTCCTCTCCTGTCTGCTTTCAAAACTGTGCAACCACCTCTCAGAAATGGTCATGTTTTCTGGGATATGAGTGACTCTGACAATCTGATAATACGACATTCTTGGAAAAAAGCAATTACTGATCTATTTCTCCATGTTTGTTGGGGGCCGGGGGGAGGTGAGGAGAATTCCTAAGTTCTACTCTCTTTGTATCTATTTTTATAAAAGGAAAGGACTCCTAATGTTACCCAATATTTATACAAGGAATTTTCATAAAATTTCCCAACCACTGTACTTTGGCCCCATCAACAATGGAGGCATATCAACAAAGCCCATCCATGAAAAGTAAACAGAAGTACAGGTAAATGAATTGTCCGAGCCTACACAGTTGCCAAAATACATGAGCAGAGTAAGAATCCCTATCTATTTAACGAGGCTTTTTCCAATTAAAGTTTTCTATTCAATGAACCAAAACAGCCTTCTGCTCTCCTTGGGTCCCAGTGGTACGACTTTACCTCCACTGAAAAAACTGAACGGCTACAAGAGCTACTAAAACAGTCTTTGCCCTTTAGCCACCAGCTATACACAGTATATCATCGTGGATCCATTAGCAAAGAAAATTGCTTTTCATACCCTTGTCCTTCAGTGTGGGGATTCCAAACTTTCTCATGCATCTCAAGGTTGGGAAAATCACATCTACCCTTTCTCTACATCCTAGCTCTCTCTATACCCTCCCCTCCTTCAATTACTCTTCCATTCCCTCCTTCAGGCTACCTTTTGGATATTGATGCTTCCATGATTAAAGAGTTTCAAGCTCAGCACTTTCCAAAAGGTAAAGTACAAACTCAAGAATTTGTCCAACTGGATCTCAACATACGTATCAAATACCCTTTCCAACCACACTTGCCACTCCTGGGCCAAGCCTCACCAGGCACCTGTGCTCTAGCAGCCACACTCAACTGACTGGAGGACTTCCCAACACAAAAATCATTTCTAAATCTCTGCAACTATATTCAACCTCTTTTGTCAGCCTATAATACCCTTCCTTGTCTTGACCACCAAACAGAACTCCTCTTAACCACTCCAGCTCCAGTCTCCAGTTCTGGGATGACTACCGCCACAGCTTATTTCTCCAAGCTCATGCACTCCGTGCTGAGGCCATTATAATTACTCTAATTACACAGCATATTACATAATATAAGAGAGCAAATGAGTCTCCTTCTCATACCAGGCTCGTACCACTGAGACTCCCTAAAAATCCACAACACAAATTTGTATGAATTAGGTGCTGAGTGAGCAAACTATACCAGGTCTCCACTCTCATGGAACTTCTACTAGCGAAAAAAGGGGAAAACATTTAACGAAACAACACATGCTCAAAGTGGCCGTGAGTGCTGTGAAGAAAAGTAAAGTGGCGTAAGGGAAGAGTGTTTGCTTTAGAGTATCAGAAAATTGAATCAAATGAGGGAAGGACCCTTGAGGGTAAGAGCATTTTAGGCAGAAAGGTAAATGTGACAGCTCTGGGCAGAGTGGCTGCATGGGGCAAAAATCACCTGGATTTTACACCTTATGCAGCATACTACTCATACCCGGACCAACAAAACAGACCGTGGTGATTCTTAATCTCCTTCGTTAATGTTCCTCTCTCTTGATTAGACTGACAACTGGAGCCTCTCCTGCTGACTGGAAACTGCCCACAACACACTGGTCTCCTCTTGTTGCTGCTACCACAAGTCTTTCCTGAGCTCCTCCATCTTCCATGGCTTTCTCAGGGTGAACTCTGTTTCACCTTCTTTGGCTTTCTTCGGAATAAAGCCTAGAAAACGCTGTGGTCCTACTTCCTCCTTCTTGAAAACATTCCATAGCCTTTTCTGCTGTAGTTCCCAAAAGATCCTAACAAATCTCCTTGCAATACATTGGGCAGCCTTCTCCTCCCATAATAACAGCAAAGGCTATGTGACTTCTTAAACAGGATTTTCCTCCCTAAAAAACAATATACCGAGGCCTTACAAAAGTCTGTCCATTTTTTCCTTTGTTACTCTAAAGTTTAACTGCTACGTGTCTCCACAATTAATTCATTTCAAAGAAAAGTATCTCTGTTTAAGCATATCTAATGTACAGACTTACAAATTTACTCAAAGGATAGACTGGGCATGACTTTGGTTATAAGTGGATTTTTCACTTTAGAAAATGATTCATAATATAGCATTACTATAAATGGCAAGCTCTCCTATTTTATCCTAAATTTAGGAGTTAATGTTCACACAAATCTTTGAGGACACATCCTTAAGTCAGGTGAAGTATATATGTACAATGAGATCTTTCCAAGAGCCAGGCCTGGACTCCCATATATTCTTGGGAATATTATAGTTAACCACTACCAATTTGGGCTGATTTAGAGTCATTCTATTGTGAAAGGCTGTAAGTCCTTAAATGTATGTTTCAACACCAAAATGTCTAAAAAGTTAAGTACTACAAACCCATCAATCTAATCTAATCTAGTCTCCTGCTCTCTCCTGGCTGGGATACCAGACTTATAACTGTTCAGGTAGCCCAGCCATATGTTTCCATTTTTCTTACCCGCATTACCATGCCAAATTACTTACACTGTTCTCTGCCACTTCTCACAGAACTCTTCCTGGACTTTTTCTATGCTCACACTGTCTGATCATCAATTTGCATGTCAGTTCCTTTTAATTGGATTCCATCCAACCAGAATTACAGCTGCCTCTCTCTATGAAAGAATAAAGTGATTTTTTCCTTCAACAATGCCAGGGTCCCTACCAGGGAATCAAACTGTCACTCCACTTGCTATTAATTATCCTGAGCTACGCCACTGTTTCCCTTCCTTCATAAAGCCCTGAACCGTACTCCTTCCCCTTGCGATTAACAGCAGTCATGATGATGCCTTACATCCAATGAGCCAACACAAGAGGGAAATCCAGGCATCAGGCACGGATGACAAGCAATGACAAGAATGTTCTTTAAGCAGAACACTTAAGTAAAAGCAAAGTCTCTTACACAAAATAAATGAATCCTGAGGCTTGTCTTAAACATTTCTAGAGCAAAAGATCTCTCAACTTCCCAAGGCAGTCCATCGCACTATCTCAATCTACGAGGTTAAGTCAGGTTTCCTGATACCTAAATCTCTTTAGCCACAATATAAGCCTGTGATTTCTTGATTCCATGGTGATGGCAGAGCTCTCACCAGCCTCCTCTGTACAGCAGTTCCCCCCACATTTAAAGACTCCTATTAAATCATCCTTCGGTCTACCCTTCATTTTATATCATACTCAGAAGAGCGACTAGGATGGAAAGAAGTCTCAAAATAGTTGCATGTGAGACCCAACTGATGAAATTGAGATTTTTTTTTTCAGTCTGACTACTTGGGGGATATGATAGTTGTCTTTAACAAAATCCTCAAGGGCTTCAAGTGTAAAAGAGGAAATTAGATTTATTCAATATGACCCAGGAGAGTAAAACAAGAAAGAACCAATAAAAACCTGCAAAGAGAAAGACTTCCCTTCAACATAAAGCTGAAACTTTTTAACAGGGAAAAAAAAAAAAAATGGAGCTGTTCGGGAGTTCCTGTCGGGGCACAGCAGAAACAAACCTGACAAGCATCCACAAGGATACGGGTTCGATCCCTGGCCTCATTCAGTGGGTTAAGGATCTGGCATTGCTGTGACCTGTGATGTAAGTCGCAGATGTGGCTTGGATCTAGCGTGGCTGTGGCCACCAGCTGTGTTCCCATTCAACCCTTAGCCTGGCAACTTCTATATGCCGCAGAGGGACCCTTAAAAAAAAAAAAAAAGGAGCTATTCAAAGAAGACATGATCCCCCAAGGCAAGTCATGCCATGTCAGAAAAGGGGGACAGCCACTGGGAAGAGATGTTATAATATGTCTGCAAGCACCTGCAAGGCAGGCTGGCATCAAGGATCTCTAGCTTCCTTCTAAAACTAATATTCTACACCAAACTAATCATCAAAGGTTCAGATGTCGGGGGTTGTATCACAATGTTGTGAGTCACATGGGAAGTCCAGGGGTTTTACCACAATGAAAAGGAGTGAGGCTTTAAGGTAATGAGTGACATAGTGACAAGCCTCCCACAGCACATATTCACAGGTGCCAAGGGCAGTGGGAGAGCATTATATAAGTTCACTTGAGTGGGGAAATGAGCAAAATTTCAAAAAAGTCTCCCCTACTATGGAAGGCAGAATAATGGGTCCCCAAAAATGTTGACTGTCCTAATTCCTGGAACCTGTGAATAAAGTATGGAGAATGGAGGTAGCACGTGGAATTAGGGATGCTGATCAGAAGATCTTTTTTTTTTTTTTGTCTTTTTAAGGCCACACTCAGGGCATATGGAGGTTCCCAGGCTAAAGTATGAATCAGAGCTCATGTAATCACAAAGATCTGTATGTGGAAGAAGAAGATGTGACTACGGAAAGAGGAAACAGAGATGCATGAGAAGGACTCACCCTGCTATTGCTGACTTTGAAGATGGAAGGACAACAAGCCAAAGAATGCAAGAAAGCGCTAGGAGCTGAAAAGGACAAGGTAACAGAATCTCCCCGAGGAAGTTCCCACCGTGGCGCAGCAGAAACGAATCCGACTACGAACCATGAGGTTGCCGGTTCGATCCCTGGCCTTGCTCAGTGGGTTAGGGTTCCGGCTCAGTGAGCTGTGGTGTAGGTTGCAGATACGCCTCAGATCCCGCATTGCTGTGGCTGCGGTGTAGGCTGGCAGCTACAGCTCTGGATTTGACTCCTAGCCTGGGAACCTCCATATGCCGCAGGTGTAGCCTTAAAAAGCCAAAAAAAAAGAATCTCCACTAGAGCCTCCAGAAGGAATACAACCCTGCTGACACCTTGATTCTAAGCCCAGTGAGACTCAGGCTGGACTTCTAACCTATAAAACTTAAGATAATAAATTTCCATGGTTTTAAACCACCAATTTTGTAATAATTTGTTATTGCAGCAGTCAGGAAATAAATATACCTACCAAAGATCTTGATATGTGCAAACATTCTCAGACACAACGGGTAATATTTGCTGAATATTTTTAAATGATAAGCTCTAATATAAATTTCATCAGTGCTATTCTTTGTCTTTTATGAGAAGTTTAGAAATCTATATGAGAAGTGGAAGTTTATCCATACCATATAAACTGCTTTAACAACTAGCCTTCAAATACCATATCTCATGTTCATGTCACATACTGGCACACAATAAATAGGCCCTCAATAAATTTTTAGTGACTTCAACTGAAGAGTCAAAGTTCAAATTTCATCTTTGGCCTCTTTTGCTGGCAGGGACAGAAAGACTCTCATGCTAACCAGTACATGGCTAACACTTAATCTCACTCAAGGATTAAAAACAGGAGTTGCACTCTTTCCGACGGCCCTCTGTTTAGCTTCTGCAGTTAGCAAAAACAAGGACAGTGTGCAAACATGGGTACATTTGAGAGAGCGGGAACCTTTCTAACCAACAGTCTATGTTCCTCTC
Source organism: Catagonus wagneri (assembly GCA_004024745.2). NCBI lineage: Eukaryota > Metazoa > Chordata > Mammalia > Artiodactyla > Tayassuidae > Catagonus > Catagonus wagneri. The sequence continues at coordinate 3,995,825 of PVHT021183583.1, forward strand.
TTTAAAAAGGAATCACTCCAAAGTACATTCCAGAAGATCTACCTCCACTCCCTTCCCGAACTACGAACACCGCTACTATAGGGACAGTTCCCTCAACAACAACAAAAGAAACCTCAATCGAGATACATCTAAAACCATCACTTTCTCCTTTCATTGTGCTCCCTTCCATCTCTGTCTTCTGGTCTCCATCCTCCACATAACTGAGAACACTAACCAACTTTTCTGTCCCCACTTCCCCTAAGAGTTATGGTCAAGCATGATTCCATGCCTGCAGGCCAGCTTTCCTACTGAGGCCCACACCCAAAGAACTGGTGGCAAGTGCCAACCAGGAGTGCCTTGTCAGTTGGAGACAGGTTGCTCCATAACCTCTTCTGTCCAATACTGTACTTAGTTCTTTCACTGGCTGGGATTCTTTAAAAGTTATTTTGCCTGGTCCCAGGTACAACTGACCCTTGAAAAACATGCCTTTGAACTGGGCAGGTACACTTACACCTGGATTTTTTTTCTACAGTAAATATTACAGTTTCGCATAGTCCCCAGGTGGTTGAATCCACAGAGCTGCAGATATGCAGCAACCTCAGACACAGAGATCCAGCTATAAATCACCTGTGGATTTTCAACTGCAGGGAAGGTCAGTGCCCCTAACCCCCACACTGTTCAAGTGTCAACGTGAAGAGTTAGCTGGAGAGTCTTTTGTTGCCACTTTCCAAGTCAAGGCACATTCAACTGCATTTGGACATAAGCTGGAGCCTGTCCTCCTTGGAAAGGAGAAAAAACCTGGGGAAACCAACATTTACAACAGGTAATAGGCAGTTGTGCAAGAGCAGGGACTTTTAAACTAGTGAAACATTTACATACAAATACTTCACACTTGAAAACCCGTATGTTCCAAAGAACTTTTAAATTTAGAACTTCAGGAACCAAAGTTTTAATCTTACCACTGACAGAAGTCTCTTCTGTTTTAAAACTAAAGACGTCTGAAATTCAAGGTCCCCAGGGCAGGCAGAGAGGGATTTGGGGGTCATTTCCCTATGAGCTCTCGTAAAAGACACATTCTTCGGCAGTTTGTCAGACAGCACAGTGCTTGAGAGTACACATGCTACTTCAACTGCTTGCCTGGATTCCTATCCCACTTCTATCACTTGCTAGAAAAACTCCAGATCCCTCTGTGCCACATTCTGTTCACTCACAAAATGGAATAACTACAGTACCTATACCTCACAAGGCTATTAAGAGTAAATGAGCTCATGTACATAAATCACTTAGAATAGTGCCTGGTGAAAGTTAACTCCACGAGTTGATATAAGCAGTCACCATCCACAGCTGTCCCTCACAGAGGTTCTCATAACGAGCCTACCGGTCACATCGTCATCTCTGATCAACGACCACTTTGGCTCTAATAATCTTAACACTAATTCCTTCTCTCTCCATTCTGACTGCCTATCATCATTTGCTGAGTGAGAAGGGCTATGCCTCTACAGGTTTTGTTGGAACCAGACTGGCTTTCAAGAAGAATTCACCGAGAGTATAGTACCACCCTCCATGGAAACAAGTCCCAGGTTTCACTTCCCTTTTCTGTGAGCTGATGATCTCTAAGGAACCCTTCCATTGGAGTTCCGTACTCCAGTGGCCTATGAATGATCTGTTCCCAACCTTTATTGCTTTCCAGGTAAGAAACCCTGATATTGCTTCAAGAGCCACCAATGTCCTCTGAGCTGCTACCTACTCAACACAAAAAGTGACCAGGAGTTCCCACTGTGGCGCAAAGGGATCGGCAGTGTCTCTGAAGTGCTGCGACACAGGTTTGATTCCCAGCCTGGCACACTGGGTTAAGGATCAAGCATTACAATAGCTGCAGTGTTTCTTACTGCATGAGGAAACATTTGGAGGTGGTAAATATGTCATTATCCTAACCACGGAATGGCCTCGTGGGTATACGCTATGTCAAAACAACACACTAATAGGTAAAGTTTATGGTACATCAATTACACTTTAATTTATTGTAAAGAATTCAGAGGGGAAAAGTAAAATAAAATGAAAAATAAAAAAGCATAGTATCTGCTAATGTCCCAATAGCTGACAACCAAATGGTGGAATCAGACAAACAAAAAATAAGACAAGGGAAGTACAACAACGAGGGAGGTGTGGCGTGCTGTGGACACACAAAGGAGGGGCATTATCCTGAACTGGGAGGCTAAATATGACTTTTATGCAGGAAAATGAACTACAAGATTGATCAGGTCTATAAGGTATACCGCTTAGAAATTTATTTATTGTTTATCTGTAAATCAGTCTCATCATGTCTCATAGCATGTGTGTCATTTCATGATGATTATGTTGTATTTTAACGATAAAACACCACACATAATACATACCACATATTACATACAAATGTATGCTTTGAAGATAGTCATTTCCTCAGAGCCAGTAATCATCTGCTATAAGAAGGCAGCAAACACTGGTTTTATTTTGTTCTGTACATGGGAAAAATTGCAGAACACAAAGGAGGAAACCAAACTAATAATTTGGGGGTTTTCCCCTCTATTTTTACAAGACTAGAAATAAGTGACGGTAAACTTGCTACAAAGGAAGCACAGGAAGTGTTTGTATAAATGGGATTAAAGCAAATGTCCTTAGACGCGCAAGACTTTAAGTTTATTCTGTACTAATATATTACAGACTTAACATGCTGAGAACCACAAAGTGTTTTTCCCAAGAAAAATATATCTCTAATAATTCTAATCTCTCTGGACAATAAAGAAAATAATTTATATCATTCATCACGACCTTAAAGAGACTGCGGAAAGAAGTACATTTAAAATAGGGCTCAATCCTTCCACTATTCTTTGAAACCAAACATTAACTACAATACACTTGCTCTTTTCTCTTTTCCTCTGATTTTAACATCCAGTGAAGCATCCTCCTGCCCAGGTCTAAATGCTAAACTCATTCTTAAACTATCGTTTTCTATGCTAATTGTATGGGGGTTGAGGAACACAAACAGACAAGGCAGAGACAAGGAACCACAAGGAACCACATGGAGGTCCATTTCCCTCCATGTGCTCTAAATTGATCTCAAAATAAAATATACATGAAAATCTCAACCTCATTTTAAAAATACTGATTTCTCAAAACTACCATGAGATACCACCTCACACCAATCAGAATGGCCATCATTAACAAGTCCACAAACAACAAATGCTGGAGGGGGTGTGGAGAAAAGGGAACCCTACTGCACTGCTGGTGGGAATGTAAGCTGGTACAACCACTATGGAAGACAGTGTGGAGGTACCTTAGAAAACTCTACATAGAATTACCATATGACCCAGCAATCCCACTCTTGGGCATATATCCAGACAAAAATTTCCTGGAGAAAGACACTTGCACACGCATGTTCACTGTAGCACTATTCACAATAGCCAAGACATGGAAACAACCCAAATGTCCATCGACAGATGACTGGA